>MU717141.1:6318-45288 GCA_026770625.1 Nicotiana glauca | reverse complement strand
GCGCAAACTCAACTAAAGTGCAGTAAATTAGAGTGTAATAAGAGACTAAAATATGCAATTATAGCCTATCATCATCAGCTAAGCCAAACGGGCTCTAAGTCCGTCTTATAAATTGAAAGCTGAGATTGCCGTGTTTGCAATTCTTCAGTCTGAACTCAAAAGAAGCAAAAATTTCTTGTCAAAAGGGAAAAAAAAAATACTTATTTTACCATTTTGAATAAAGATAGTGATGGAATCCGTGATCCCAGGTCTACTATTAGTTGACGTCCTGATTTGGTTATAGCAGTAACAACAATAACAACAACATATCCATACCCAGTATTATCCTATACCGTGGGGTCTGGGGTTATAACAGTAACATAATTGTAATTTACCTTCCACTTGTACTTATAGAAGCTTTACAAAGTTGCAAACCTATTAACGATGTAAAATTATGATTTATTTGGTGCGGGGATATTAGTAAATATTTAGCTAATGCTGCAGCAACAATTTTATTCCATGTGTCTCCAGCAGGATGCAGCACCATTCAACTGCTGATACTACTGCTTTGGATTATTGGTTGAACTGGAGATTCTTGCTTTGTGCAATATGGGTCTTGGCACCAACAGTTATATCATTAATCTTTATATGGAAGTATGAACTATCACTTAATGTCAATCCAGAATCTGATGGAAGGGAGGATTGCCAGAAAAGGTCTTGGCTTTTATATTTTGACAAAGCTTGGAGACCATGCGCGAGAACAATAAACCCAATTTGTCTGGCGACTTTCCGAGTATTTGCACTTGTTTTACTCACAGCAGTGCTTGTATCTGATTTTGTTGTTCATGGAGGTGACATGTTTTACTATTATACTCAGTAAGTAATCCTGCTCATAATGCTATGTATGTAGCACCATATAGGTTCAATGTTCAGGACTGTGTGTGAGAGTTTTTCTTTTTTTTCCCTGATAAGTAAGGTCGAGAGTGGTTGTTTTTGTTGGAAGATATCCTATGACAACTTGCAAATTTTGTATCTTATATGTACATAATATATATAAGCTTTATTGTTTTACCTAGGGAAAGAAATACACTATGTGCTTTAAAATGGAGCTCCTCTCTTTACACTACTCATGATGTATTGGTTTCTGCAGATGGACATTTGCTTTGACTACCATCTATTTCTGGGTATGTATTTCAGGTCCAGTACTTCGTTGAATTTATATCACTTACTAACACTATTAGAGTATGTACATGCTAGATGTTTTTGGCCTGTCAAATATATGTGTGTGTGATTGCATGCTACAGAAATATCCTTACTTTCTCTTGCATTATGCTGCTAGTGAAATATCTTTTCCCTAACATTATGCTTTTGTAACTGTCTGTAGTTTGGATCAGTACTTTCCATCTATGGCTGTTACCGGTATAATAAAGCAAACAGCAGTGTTAGCAAAATGCAGATGGATGTGGAGCAAGGGTTACGCGAGTCCCTTATCAGCACAGACTATATGAATGGCATCAAGTTAGTGAACAGCATGGATTACAAGGGAATACTTGCTGTTCCTGAAATTGCTGGACAATGTGGCTATCTCTTCCAGATTCTTTTCCAGGTATGACATTCTTCTTAGAGGACCCAGACAAGGTTTTTAATAGGTAGAAGGTAGAAACTGCTGCTTCATTTACTATAAATGCTTCTTTTGACGCAGCACAGTTGTATTCTGTCTGCTTATGTATGTTCTTTTGTAATTTTGAGAACATCCTCCCAGTTTCGTATGCTTGTGAAATATAATCCCACAACTCGTAGTCATTAACATATCTAGCTGTCCAAATGAGAATCTCTGCACTTACTGTTACAAAGTACTTTTTAATTAGCAGTTATGTTCCTGGAAGTCTCTTGTAGTTGGTGGCTTTATTTGCAATTTGTTGGAGATAATTGTATAATTCGAATCATTTCTATGCCCGTCTTTTCTCTACAGATGGCTGCTGGAGCGGTGATGCTCACTGACTCTGTTTATTGGTTTGTGATCTTCCCATTTCTTACGCTCAAAAACTACGAGTTTAACTTTGTAAGTATCTAGTATTTCAAAGGATCTCTCTTGCTCTGTTCTTTGTTTCTGTCGGGTGCTTAATACCAACAGCTAAAGTAACACTTGATTTGAGATTTTTGAGATGTTTGCCTCTGTGTTAGACATATAACCATGAGTGTGCAGTATCAGCCTCTTGTATGTCAACTTTGTTCCGTTTGGGAACCACCTTTTCTCTCTAATATGGGCGCTTATGCCAGAGCTTCCAACTATTAAGTTCTTTGCTTTCTGGTCATGAATGTCTTAGATTTTTGTTTTGATGGCTGAGTCTTTATGATGCAGTCCTTTCTAAATTTCCAAGAGAAAAGACGAAGCAAGTCAGCATACAGAACTGATCCTTTCTCTCTGTTCCTCTTCTTTGGATCTCTGAAACACATTTCCAGGAATTAAAGATTAGGCCGTTATATCTCCAAACCTAATTGAATTATTGCGATATAGCTCCTTCTTCTCCATTTTCTGATATTGCTATTTCCTTAGGTCTTTTATGTGAAAAATGTGCTGAAGCTATATAGTTAATTTTCTTGCATATTATATCAATTGTAGTAGTTTCAATATATTAGCAGTCGTTGAAAACTTAGTATATGAAACCCATCATCTCTTGGTTTATTGAGAAATTAATCAATTTAAATTCCTTGAACATTATAAGTTGGCCGATAGTCTATCGGAAACAGCCTCCCTATCTTTATAAGGTAGGGGTAAGGTCTGCATACACTGGGTTCGTTGTTGTTGTTGAACATCATAAGTTGGGTGAACAGATTCAGAAAATTATTGTCAAATATTTGGTATTTCCAAATATGAAGTGAGTCATATGAATCAAGACATGGGTGGGACGGTGTAATTCTATAGTCTCTTGGGATCTTTTGCCCCTTTGTTAAGCTAAATAATATTTCTCTCTTTTCTTTTCCTTTTCAGTTTACTGTTGTCACACATTCACTAAATGCTGTCATGCTCCTTGGTGACGCATCTCTGAATTCCTTGGTAAATGCTCTTATTTTGCTTATGTTCCACTTCTTTTGAAAGTATCATTTAGGACATTTTTTATTAACTCTCTAAGTCGTTCTTCCAGAGGTTCCCTTGGTTCCGGATTTTTTACTTTGTCGTATGGACTGGTGTTTATGTCATTTTCCAGTGGATAGTTCATGCTTGTAAATCATTTTGGTATGTTTCATCTCAGCTTGTTTATGATTTAATGAATACATCTCATTCTTCTAACTGGTTTTCTCCTTCTATTTTTTGTTTCTTTCAGGTGGCCATACCCCTTTCTTGACTTATCTTCAATATATGCTCCTGTGTGGTATGTGTTCTCATAGGATATATATTCTTTATCATGGTAACCGTATATGATAAATTATCAATCCTTCTTGCAAATAAAATTGTAACAGTTGGTTTCTTTGTAATAGCCACATTCAAGGCTTCTCATTTCTAAATCTTGTATTAAACACTTCTCATTTTTTCTTGGTAAACTTAAGTGCTAAAACTTTCTTGTTTCTTTGTATGCTGTTACTTAATGTTTCCTGAATGAATTCTGTCCTTTTTGTGTCTTTTTCTTGCCGGTATGTATCTTCGAATACGAGCAAAATAATTTCTTGCTAAACTAATTTGTTTCTGTATTGATTCTGGGGCAGGTATTTGTTGGTGGCTTTACTGCATATTCCGTGCTATGGAATATTTGCATTAATTGTTAGACTTAAACAGTATGTGCTATGGAGATGGTTCCCCCAATCATAGAAGTGTGAGAAATGATCATCCCGAGTTGGTCACTTCCAAAGCTAAGGCGTCTCGTGTTCCTTAAATGGTGAAGATGGTGTTATTTGAGAGTGCAGTATAAGTTTTCTGGGGCAGACTTCCTGCAGCGCGTCAGCCAAGTGGGTATTGATTCAATTAAGAATTAAATCAGTACCTATCTTTGGAAGTACGTTGACAGCCTTCTTTTATCTGCAACTTGACCACCCTCTAATTCCTTGAATGATCGGCTATTATACTTTCTGGACGCTAAGTTCGACTGATTCAAATTTGCGTATAAATTTCACAGGCAAAAGCTACTTAGTTTTTCTAAGAATTTTGATTGGATCTGTACACAAAGGATGATGTTTCTTTTTTGCTCTTTAAATAGATGCCTATATTACCTGCTGCATGAAAGAATTACCGTAAATCACTGTTCATTTTTCCTCGAGTTTTTTTGGAGGTCTCCCCAGCCTATTCAGCTAGGGACTTGGACATAGACACTTGGCTCGTCTCATTTGACCCGAAACGAAATTTTGAGGTGAAAATAGTACGATATAACCCGTTTTCAGACTGGTCAATTAAAAATAGCCAGTGTTTACCAAGTCAATGAAAAATAGCCACTGTTTTGCTACAATAGAGACCGGTCCAGCATAATATATTGGAGTTCGGTACACTTGCTTATGAACTCCAGTATATTATGCTGGGCTGGTATACTTTGCTGACTCCAGTATAATATACTGGAGACTGGAGCACTAGTGCTCCAAACTCCAGTATATTATACTGGACCAATATACTTGCTGGAACTCCAGTATATTATATTGGAGTTCTATTGTACTTACGTTGGAACTCCATCATATTATGCTGGAGTTCCAGCATACTATGTTGGAACTCCAGTATAATATGCTGGAGTTCAAGTATATTTATGCTGGAACTCCAGCATAAATATACTGGAGTATTTTTCGGATTTTGAATAGTTTTCGCTCAGATTTATTTTTATATAAAAAAATGGCTAAATTTCGATTACTTTTGAAATTGAACTATTTTTGAACGACCAGTTGTAAATCTGGCTTTTTTTAAATTTCTCACGATTATGAGCTAGCACATTAGTTATTCTAGCCCGAGCCAATACGAACCACCCACCGCTAGTTACTATGATTAGTTTCCTCGAGTTTTCGTTGCAACTGGTTACAACAAAATCATATTCTCCGTGATGTGCTCTGTATTCCGATAATTTAGTCTATTTTTCTCTAGGTTGATTTGGCGAATTAATTTTCGTTTAATTTAAAATAAGTCTTTGAAAACCAACTCTGATTAATTGATAGTTGAGGGGAAGATATAACTTCCTCTTCACTGCCATAAATTAGCAAGAAAACCACTCGAGGCTTTGGTGTCCCTTCACACAAGGCCTGGATGTGATTTAGGCGACGGCTGTTTGAAGCGATCAGCACTCAGCGGCATGCAAATTGAGTAATTGACGCTCTGAAAACGTCAGCGCCTTTTTAACAAAGAGATCGGGAAAATGACTTGACACTCAACAGATAGACTGAAATTGAATCAAGTGCGAGGAATCCTTAAGAGTGGCACTGCCTACTGCTTAGAGGCCCTGATAGTTTCTGCATGTTTTTAGTTTTCTTTGCACTATTAGACGTTCATCATTTCCGCAACTGTCCATTGGGCTTCAGAGGTCACAACAACTGTATGCCAGCCCAGTTTTACTTCTATTTCGTTCTCTACCACAACACGCTTTTTCATGATGATCAATTACTATGTTTTCCTACCATATTTGCTCCACCAGCAGAATATATCAGTTAATGACGATCGGCTTTGTTTCGAACACAAAATGCTACAGTTACTTTGGAGTTTGGCCTACAAATAAGCTAAAGGAATTTCCTGCGCACCCCAATTGTGTTTTTCTCCTCACGGACATCCGTAAGGCCACAAGTAAAATTTATGGAGTCAAATAATCATTTTCCCAATCAATTATTCAAAAATTTGAAACAAAAAAATCAAATTTCAAGAAGAAAATAGCTGCATGAGATGGTCATTTGCCTGGGGATTGCAATAAAAGTAACTCCAACTGATTAGTAGAATAATTTAACAACCAAAGTAAAAACTATCTGTTTTCGGTTATTTTTATTGCCCTTTGAGGATGGAGCAGTAGAATTTTCATGCATAGGGTCCTAGACTCTTAGTTTATTCCTACCCTAGTTTAATCATTGTGTGAAAAACTATACATTGTTAGTGCACAAAAGTTAAAATTCTTTCGGCAAATCTTCTTATCCCAGTAAATAAAGACTAGGATCACACTGGGTATCTTGTGTTTCATTGTAATGCCATCATGTTCCTATGATAAGATAGATCAAATAATTTTGATCAGCTTTGCTTAAATCTCTCTTTGCCAAAAAAAAAATAAAATGTTATAGATAACTTAATTGTGGAAAAAATAAAATGTTATAGATAACTTAATTGTGGTCACCTCTGCTAAAATCACGATGCTATCCCTTCGGCAACAAATAAGCTAAAGGAATTTCCTGTGCATCTCAATGGCGTTCTCCTCAAGTGCCCTCTCCCTCTAATTTTTTTTTCTGGGACAAGTCCTAATGTCGCTGACAGTCCCTCGACTGTTTAAGTATATGCAGGTCAAAATTTAGAGACCTCCAAATTATAGAATATCCTAATGTAGCAGTTCCAGGTAGGAACAAGTAGTTTCATGTCATCCCCAACAAGCTTGGGATTGAAAAGTAGTAGTTGTTGTGACTGCTGGCAACTCCCCAGCAGTTAACCATCAAAACAGAACATCCAAAAGGCACGATAGTGAATTAGGCTTCAAGCGAAAATGTTCATATGCACAACACTCATTCAAGTAATTTTCTTCTTTGAAGCAACGATAGCATTCACATAACCACTTAGCTACAGAAAACAGAAATCACTTTATTTATGGAGTAAGTTCAAGAGACTGATTTACTAAAAAACCAACTGATTATTTGATCCTCTAAGCAGAAGAAGATTTAGCAAGTGCTCCAGCCTCAGTTAGAAGAGGAACAAGCTTCCCTTCCCTGTGCAAAGCAGTTGTGGCTGCAAATGAAAATAAAAATAAAAAAATCAACTGCTGCATGAGTTCAGAAAGATCGATTTCAAAGTGCCTTTAGGATTATCTTCTCATAATTATGACTAGAAATTTTAAACATAGAAAAAGCAGAAAGAAAAAGGCAAAGATCATACCATCGCAGCCACCAATGTGCTTCCCCCCAATGAAGACGTTTGGCACAGTGCGCTGACCAGTCCACTCAGCCAGTGCTGCCTGGATCTCACTTCCATCCTCTAACATAATCAAACAAAATCATTAGATTCAACAGACGAGAAATAACAGTAAGAGAATTGCACCAATTTACTCACTTAGCTATCCGTCCTCAGAATAAATTTATTTTATACTGAAGAATATAGTTGGTTTGAAACTATGGACAAGGAATACATGCTCAGAAACTTTATCTGTCAGAAGAATTACAATTAAAGAGGTCATTTTAGACAGAGCAAATTGCTTAAACAACATTATTAACTTACTAGATTTTCCAAATTGCCTTGCATTGCTAGCAAGATCAGAGGCGGACGTAGAAGGTTGACTACGGGTTCAATTGAACCCATAACTTTCCACGAGGAGCAAAAATTTATATGTAAAAATTTCTTACATTTTAAAAAATATCAGATATGAACCCATAACTTTAAAAATATAATGGGTTCAACGCTAATATCTTAGAAATTGAACCCATAAAATATAACTACTGGATCCGTCTCTGAGCAAGATGTATAATAAATCAATGATACGTCTACACAATTATAGCAATATGCACCAAATTTCGCTCCACACAGCAATGAGAGGCTACGCTCTTTCACATAGTTAACACAGAAAGTCCAATTTAACAGTAGCTTGTCTGCTGGTGATACTAAAATTCGAGTTTTAGCCGACCACTAATGTCCTTCAAGAACAAAAGTACACATTATCAACATAGACAAGGGGTATGTGAGAATTGCATAGCACTGAAAATGAAAAAAGAGGACTGATATTTGTTGCTACAAGTAGTTTAAGTTTACTGAGCAAGCTAGCCAAACTTTTGTGCTAAGCGAGCTATATACTAGCTTCCCTAGTAAGGTAACCTGTGTCAAACCATGTGTTAGTGTAGCTACTTGCCTATATTGTCTTACAAACAGCTTGCTATACACTTATTTTCTTTTTGTAATGGTAGTTTCAGCCGTTCTCTAGCCGAAGATCTATCGGAAACAACCTCTTTGCCCTTCTGGGGTAGGGGTAAGACTGCGTACATCTTAACCTCCCCAGACTCCACTCGTGGGGAACTACTTGGTGTTGTTGTAATGGTGGTACTCAAACCAGCTTGTGCACCTCGGCTATTCCATACTTGCTAACTCCCACCGGCACAAAATGTCGGTTACTCTATCCACAAGGCATATGTAGATGAGAAGAAATCAACTCGTCAACTTGCTATACTCTATTAGAGTCTCTCTTAGGTCTATCATAAGCAACAGAGGGAAAGTAGGTTTCTCTCTTTCGAATTGTTATCTCTAAGACCACTCGACTATTCCCTCGAAACTATACAAAGTTCAAATTATAAAAAAAAACATCGACTGTTAGAATGATGGTGAAAAGATTTATTATCTAGCAAAAAAAAAAAAAAAGCGAATTCTAAATTTGCTTTCATAAAAATAATACAAAACGATTGACAATCGAAATTGCAAATCAGAAGCAGAGGCCTTACTTTCGGTATCTAACTCAACGGCCTTGAACGAAGCACCGAGCTTACTCAACAAATCCTTGACGCTAACGCAGAACGGACAGTACGTCTTGCTGCGAATTCAATTGACAACCATTTCAGATCAAACAAACATTGATAACATTTCAGATTTTTACAAAATACACAATTAAACAGATATAGAAAGGTGACCTGAAGACCACGACTGGATTAGCGGAAACAATTTCCTTAGCCTTGGCAAGCGCCATTTTCGATCAATTTGCTTTTCAAAAAACCCCTAAGAATTCCTACTTTTGGTTAAAGAATCCTTTGCTGAAGCTCAATTTATAGAATTTGACACGCCTGGTTATGGCCTTGCCAAAAAAGAAAGAAATTAAAAAGACAAATTTGTCCCAAAATATTCTGGGCCCACAAGATTTTATTGTTAGACCGTGGCCGGCCCATTAATATTGTAATGGTAATGAAACTAGGTGGCCAATTTTAAGTATGATGTTTAAATTATATTAACAGTGTATAATATATTTAAAAATTATTTAATTCGCTCAAACTTCACGACGTCCATCCTGAAGTTTAAACCGGTTCAAACTTTGGGAAATCGTGTCCAAATATTTGAATATTATATCCTGAATTTTGAATTGATAGCTCAAAAATTCAGAATATCTAGTCTTAAAAAAATATGGACAAATTTAACTAATCTTTAAATATATTTTAAATAATAGGCTCAAAAATAACTACTAGTGCACTTCGCCCAATATTGTAGCTTCAAAGCCTGGAGAGGATTAATGGCTGGACCAGCATTAAGCTTCGTCAACTCGTTCCCACACACAAAAATGATACTAAACGATATCCAATTGTCGTCACTACTTACGTAAATGACTATGCTTTTATTTTAATTGTTTACAACAGATGAATAACCCGTTTGTTCAAAAATTTTAAGTCTGAAACTGGTGGTCATATTCGGTTATATTGTGTAAATTAACAAGATACGAAAGCGGTTGTATTTTAATTGTCTTTTGGTAATGTAGAAGTCACAGACCACCTCGGTGCTTCGAACTTTTAGTTATTCGGTTTTGAATTTGAATTTAACGAATAAATTCCTGATTGACCTTGGACTTTTTTTTTTTTTTTGACCTTGGACTCCCACTAGTTTATTTAAACTCAACCATTTAAATTTTACGTGTTTGAAATTTTATGTATTTCATTTAGAAGGCTACTTTTTTAATCTGTTTGAGGCATTACAACTATAACGACTACAACAACAATGACAACAAAAAACTCAATAATTTCTCACAGATGGGATCTGCGGATGGTAAAATATACGGAATCTTACTCCTATTTCTGAAAGGGCAAAGAGACTGTTTCCGATAAACTTTCGGCTGGAGAACGAATAAAAAAGTAATGGCAACAAATAAAAATAACAACAAGATAAAAATAAGATCGAAGCCAAAAAAATAATTAAACTCTAGTTAGTAATGTCAATCTATGAATAAAAGGATATCAAGTTGTTTGAGGCATTAATATGTTTATATTAAAAAAATTATACTAGTTGAGACATTAATAATGTTTGAGCAAAATATATTAATTTTTTTTATTAAATCAATTAATGATAAAGATGTGGTAAATCTCAGTCATATATAATAAAATCTAGATCAAATGATAGAAAAAGTATGCAAGATGAATGATGTTAGCTAATATGTTGGAATCAATTAAATGCTCATAGATGCGACAACTTGAATGCACAATCAGTCTAAATAAACGCGATCAACGTAGAAAGGAGATCAGTTTGAGATGATTGAGGAATCTTTGGATCTTATCAATACCGTATAATGATGTATGTTTTCTGATTATGCAATCAATGAACAAAGCTGCTTTTGTATTTATTCTCAAATGAATCTTTTATAAAGTGTTCTTTTATCTTTTGCACGGATCCCCTTTTCTTTACTTTCTTTCCTATTTATAAGGGACAATCTCCCAAGAAATCCTAAAAAGTACAATATAAAGAATATTCGAAAAGCATATTCTTACTGTCTCCTACTAAGTCTACACTACCGTTGACACCTTATCTCGACTGACCGCTTTTGGTCGTCGTCCTTCATCATGACGACCATCAAAAGTTATGTTATGATAGCTTCGTCCCTCGTCTTATTTGGTAAGTGTCGTGGTTGCCAAATTTGGACTCATACAGTTAGTCCCTCCGCTTGTTGAGGTCGTGGCCCTGCACGTCCTTGATAAACGGACATCGCTTATACCCGCGGAGAAATTTGGCTATTGAATTACACTAGTTTGGCCAGAAGGAAAGAGCGGCGCGCTTAACGGTATCCCAGACGATGTAGCTTATCGGAAAATGACATCACTCTCAACATGCTTCATCATTACGCGTCTTTCCAAGATAGAGACTGATTGTTTGTCGCTTTAGTTTTGGTTCCATTGGCAGTCTTCCACTTTGATTCTAGCGCCACCCAATCCTATAAATAGGTGAAGGCTTTGTTTTTTCAAGAACTTTTAGCCATTTTCCATTCTTGTGTGTATATTGTCTTCTTTGGTAATCTCTTCTTGGGTCTTCAGCTCTACTTTCATGATTTTTCTTCTCATCTTCTCCGTTCACCATTCTTTGTTTTGCGTTTTACCAACGTAACTTCTGCCATCAAGATGCCCAGAACGCATCGTTCACGCGAAGAAATTTCTGACGCCACCCCATTATCCATGGCACTTCCCTCTGGTGGCGAGGATATAACAGTGGAGGAGGGGGACAACTTTCCCACCATGAAGGAGATACTTCCGAGGAATCCTATGTACCGTAATGATTTTCATAAATAACCAGCCCCTTCCCCCGTCCCGGTGGTTTCTAAGACTGAGCAAGCTCATATAGATGACCTTCGGTCCACGTACAACGTTCCTCCCCATGTTGAGATGGTTCCGGTTGGGAGGGACCTCGTAGAGGTCCATAGACCGAGATATTATGCTTTTTACATATATCCCTTTGTGATCGGCCACACCTTACCTTTTCTTCTATTAGCAGAGGAATTCTATCGGTTCTATAAGGTCTACCCGACGCAACTATCTCCGTATACGTATAAGATTTTTCTAATACTGACGAAGTATGCGAAATTGGTGGGGTGTGAAGTTAGCCTTCATCACCTTTTGCATTTGTTTTCCCCTAGAGTTAAAAGGGGCACAATGATACACTTGAGGCATCGTAAGACTAGGGGCTGGTGGTCGGAACGGACGACTAGGCAAGCCGTAAATTTTGGCACAAATACTTCTTCATTAGAATCGAGCACCTGGTGTCGGACCCCGCTGGATTCCTAGAGCGATGGAATCATAACCATAGGTGTTGGTACTCGTTGTTTACTTTTGTTCTTTCCAACTTTGTATTTATTTGTAACTTTTCTGTGTAGTTGTGAGGCGTACACCTCGTCCTATTATCGGTATCGAGGACTGGGTAGCCCGCGTACTACTTTTCCTGGAGGGGACTCGAGATTGGCCCGCTTTACTCAAATGCTTTAGGCCAAATGTTCCATCTAGTAAGTGTCCCTTTGTTGAAACCTTTGGCTGTTTGTTGTCGTCTATTGGTATGATATTTTTGTGATTATAGGTCGTAGGGCTTCCAGGAAGAAGGCCCTAATCCCGACATTTTGCTAGGCCATCACACCAGTAGGGATGCAATTTGCCTTGATGAGTCCGTCCAAGGAAGCCGTGCTCAATCTGTATCGGCTGGAGACTCCTCTCATGACGTCATCGTACGATATGAGATCTCCTCTCGACCTGCCTATCATCTCATAGATGAGCCCTCCAATGCAGATGAATCTCCATCAAGGAAAAGGATGAGGGTGGAACTTGGGAAGTCTGTTGCCACCGATACTGGAAAGAATAGAAATGGTGTGTCGGAGGGGGCGTCTTTGCCCAGGTTGGGCACGGGTGCCGTTTTTATGGTAGACGCCATTTTGGCGGGGAGATCTCCCAGGGCCAAAGGGATATATCAAGGTGGGGGATCCATACGATCCGCCTAGGGTGGTGCATCACAGCCGTCAGAGGGGGCGGAGTTGAGAATGTTGAGGATGATGGTTCAGGTTCGGATGTTGATCCGGAAGATGTACGAGCTTACTTGGATCGTCATACTTGTGTAGAAGTGAGGACGGAAGGTCCTAATCGGCATATAGTCGTTCCTGTAAATTACGACATGTTGGCAAAATGTGAGCAGGCAGCATCGGCGTTTGCCCCTTTTTGTGTTACTTCCGAGAGTGATGCACTTAATGCGATGAGCGACGTAGAGCTATCACGGAGCTTTTCCGGCATGGCTCTGCAGGTAAATGTTTCTCTCTTTTCTTTTCGTTTTTGGGTTTTCTTTACGCCCTTAACCCACTCTTTGTTTTGAACTTGCTTTTCATACTAGACCCTCATCATGGAATCGAGTGTGAGCGTAGAGATAGGCGGAGGACGGCTATTTTTGGGAAGATGACCTCCAAATATAAGGAAACACCGTGCGTTGGCCGATCTCTTTACTCTTGACAACAACTTTCAGTTTTTCCGTGACGGGCTCAAGCAAAAGGAGAATCAATTAGCGCAAAAGGTCGAAGAGTTGAGAGAGCGAGATGAAGACCTGTTGAAGGACATTGCCCATTGTAGTGAACTTGAAGTGGCTCTCAAGGCTAAGGAAGATGAACTCGAGCTGAGTAAGGGGGTGTTGGACGATATTACCAACCTCCAAGTGCAGATGGCGAACTTAACTGTCGAGCTTGATATGAGGGCGGTGGAGGCGGTCGATCTTAGGGGCGAGTTGAGCGCTAAGGTTGATGGATTGGCTCATACTGAAAGGGATAAAGCGACTGCCATCTCTAAGGTAGCGGCTCTGGAAGACGTCCTTCATGTTTGTAGATCGGATAGAGACAAGGAGGTGCGCTTAAGGTAGTGAAATCTGAGGGACGTATCCAAGATCTGGAGGTGGAGTTGTCCGAGTTAAACGATCAAGTTACTGCTTTGAAAGAAGAGGACGTGCGACGGCAGTCGTAACCCTCTACATCCCATGCTTCGGCTGAGCCTGTTGTGCCATGAGATTTATATGAGTTGTGGGTTCATGCCGCAGCTCAGCTCAACATATATAAGTCTCTTCATACTGATGGAAGGGCATCCGAGGTCAAACTTCGGGATGTACGTATCAAAGCACGTGTATCTCGTGAGGCGTGCGGTTATGAACCCGGCATGCCTGGTGGAGACAATGTTGATTCTGACAACGCAAACAAGCTCACCTCCAATTCTTGGTACAATGAGGTGTATGCCACGGGGGATGATATGGTGTAGGATTTGGTTGTATTTATTTTTTTTTGTTTTGTTATTTTGGTGAGGGCGTCTTTGAGCCCTTTGTAAAAAAAAGACTTGTAATATATCAGCTGTAATGGAACAATTATTTTTTGTTGGGTACCTCTGAACTTTTTTTTTGTCGTTTGTTTGGCGATGACCTTTGTCGTAGGGGTGTTATACTTTTTTCTTTTGGCGACGGTCTTAGCCGTAGGGGTGTTATTTCGAGTTAATGTTGAAATGTTAACCTGGTGAGTTTCGAGCAATGTCGACCTTTTTTCTTTTGGCGACGGCCTTGGCCATATGTGTGTTATTTCGAGTTAATGTCGAATGTTAACCTGGTGAGTTTTGAGCAAGTTCAAACTTTTTTCTTTTGGCAACGGCCTTAGCCGTAGGGGTGTTATTTCAAGCTAATGTCGAAATATTAACCTGATGAGTTTCGAGCAAGGTCAAAAATTTTTCTTTTGGCGACGACCTTAGCCGTAGGGGTGTTATTTCGAGTTAATTCCAAAATATTAACTTGGTGAGTTTCGAGCAAGGTCGGACTTTTTTCTTTTGGAGACAACCATAGCCGTAAGGGTGTTATCTCGAGTTAATGCCAAAATGTTAACCTGGTATGTTTCGAGCAAGGTCAAACTTTTTTCTTTTGGAGACGTCCTTATCCGTAGGGGTGTTATTTTGAGTTAATGTCGAAATGTTAACCTGGAAAGTTTCGAGCAAGGTCAAACTTTTTTCTTTTTGCGACGACCTTAGTCTTAGTGGTGTTATTTCAAGTTAATGTCGAAATGTTAAACTGTTGAGTTTCGAGCAAGGTGGAAATTTTTTCTTTTGGCAATGACCTTAGCCGTATAGGTGTTATTTCGAGTTAATGTCAAAATGTTAACCTGGTGAGTTTTGAGCAAGGTCTAGTTTTTTCTTTTGGCGACGGCCTTAGCCGTAGGGGTGTTATTTCGAGTTAATGTCAAAATGTTAACCCGTCTTGGTTCGAGTGATGTCAAACTCTTATTTTTGGTGATGGCCTTAGCCGTAGGGGTGTTATTTCGAGTTAATGTCAAAATGTTAACCCGTCGTGGTTCGAGTGATGTCGAACTCTTTATTGTGAAATATCATCGGAGATGTTTTATTTTATTTACTGGAGTATCGTACATGTCGCTTCCGTTCATACATTGGAGATATGTCGATCTCATTCATACACTGGGGATACATGTCTATTTCATTCATACATTTGAGATATATGTCAATTTCATTCATACATTGGAGATACATGTCGATTTCATTCATACATTGGAGATACATGTTGTACATTAAAGTTCCTTTGTATCTAGTCCCTTCATTGCTCGGCCTGGGGATGCCCTTGGCAGGTCGGGTGTCACGACCCAAAATCTACTAAGGGTCGTGATGGCGCCGGACACCACTGTTAGGCAAGCCAACCAAAGTGCTTAATCAAATTCTCGTTTTAATACTTTTGAAATCTAGGATTTTCCTTCAAAAATTTACCAATTGAAAAGATAATTGTCTCAAATCAAATTTAAATGATAAGCAGTTAATACAAATACTTCATAACTAGCCCAGAACCCGGTGTCACAAGTGCATGAGCAATTTCTAAGAAAAATCAAATAAGGTACAACAGATGTCCAGAATACAATTGGACAGAAATAAATAAATCGTGAGAGATACTATACTAGCTGCGGATCGCCTGAAGGAAATGAAACTCACCTAGTCTCCGTGTCAACCATGCTGCTACACCCAGTAGTCCACTAGAGTTACATATACATGTGCAACAAAAATGCACAGAAGTGTAGTATGAGTACGAAAACAACGTGTACCCAACGAGTATCCCGTTTAATCTCGAAGAAGTAGAGACGAGAGGTCGACTTCGACACTTACTAAGGGTCCAATAATGTGATGTCAATAAAACATTAACTCGCGGATTTCTATAAACATGATTTTAATCCAATAGAAGGAAACGAGTAAAAAATTATTTCTTTTATAGAAAATTTCCAAAATTCCTTTCATTATTTATCCAAATATTCTCAAGCCATGAAGAGGCAATAACAACTTTAATAAGTTCAAGGCAGCAATACAAACATGCGCAAATCATGCCGAGGCGTACGGTCCGCTCCAACAAAAAATAAACTGTACACTGTCGAGGGTCGAACGATGCGAATCGTAGATGCATCTATTACCCCACTCGCGAATCATACATGCGACGCGGTCAAATATAAATAAACACAACAATCAGTCAATCAAGAATTCATTAGGGAGCAATTATCCCAATAAAATCCAATTCTCTTTTAAAAATTCAAGAAAACGAAGTTTAATCTTTTTTTAGAAATTCATTTACTAATTTGATGTGTTTTAAGCAATTCGAGCTATCAATAGGTTCACAAATAATCCAAGTATAGCATGCTTTTGGGTACTAACTACCCGGACAATAGCATAATAGTAGCTACGCATTGACTCTCGTCACCTTGTGCGTACGTAGCCCTCACAATTAGGAGCACATAACCAATTATTTCACCTATGGGGACAATTTCCTCTTACAAGATTAGAAAGGAGACTCACCTCGCTTCAAAGTATACTTCCAATGCCAATAATGAGCCTGAATCCTCAATTCGAAACCGAACGATCCCAGACTAGTTAAATGAAGGAGGAACTAGTCAATATAGACTCACAAGATCGTATTCTAATTATTTAAGAATTTCCCAACTAGTCAAGTTTCCTAAAATATGACCCCGGGCCCACGTGCTCGGATTCCAATTTTTTTTTGAAGGAAGTTGTTCTCTACAACCTAAGGATCAATAATATATGATTTCTAATTAATTCCATAACAAATTTCATGGTTAAATCCAAGTCTTATTAACACCCTAGGTTTTGCTCTAACCCCTTGATTTTACCTAATTTCTAGTATTTAATCTACCTAATATACAAGTATTAAACTAA
Source organism: Nicotiana glauca (assembly GCA_026770625.1). Lineage (NCBI taxonomy): Eukaryota > Viridiplantae > Streptophyta > Magnoliopsida > Solanales > Solanaceae > Nicotiana > Nicotiana glauca. The sequence continues at coordinate 28,503 of MU717141.1, read as the reverse complement.
GGATGGGTGAATTAAACTTACCTCACAATACTAAGTGGAAGTCTTCTCTCCAAAGCTCCCAAAATCGCCAATGGAAAAAGTGTATATGTGATAAAAATGGTCTTGAACTCGTATTAAATGAACCTCACTACCCAGCGATTTTTGCATCTGCGGTCCCGCATCTACGAGGATTTAACTGCATCTGCGAAAAAAGGGAGGTAAGGCTGGAACGCATCTGAGGTCTGGGAGCCGCATCTGCGGTTCCTAGCTTGGCCTCCTTGGTGCTTCTGCGATTGAAGCGTCGCATCTGCGGTCCCGCATTTGCAGTCCAAAAACCGCAGGTGCGTTTATGACAGAAGCAGCAGCTCTTCAGGCCTTTCCCAAAATTCCAATTTCGATCCGTTAACCACCTGAAATCCACCCGAGGCCCCCGGGACCCCAACCAATCATACCAATCAGTCCCAAAATACATTATGGACTCGCTTGAGGTCTCAAATCATATCAAACAACACTAAAACCATGAATCGACCTCCAATCCAAGCTTTATGAACTTTAGAATTTCAAACTTCTACTTTTGATGTTTAAACCTATCAAATCATGTCCGATTGACTTCAAATTTTGCATGCAAGTCATATTCGACATCACAGACCTACTCCAACTTCCAGAATTAGATTCTGAGCCCAATATCAAAAAGTCAACTTCCTGTCAAACTTCTTAAAAACCTTCAATTTCTATCTTTAGCCAAATGACTGCAAAATGACCTACGAACCTCCGAATTCACTTCTGATCGCGCTCCCAACTCCAGAATTACCATACGTAGCTATTCACAAACTCAGAATCCCAAACGAACACTGATAAAACTAAAATTTACTTCAAGCCAAACTTATGAAATTTCTTCTAAAATGCTACCGGGTATACGCCCAAGTCCGAAATTATCATACGAACTTGTTGGAACCTTCAAATCCTGATTCCGAGGTCGTTTAGTCAAAAATCCAATCCAAGTTAATTCTTTCAAGTTTAATCTTCTGAAATGAGAATTCTCTTCCCAAACCAACTCTGAACATCCCGAAATTCAATTCCAATCACGCGTATAAGTCATAACACCTGAAATAAATTTGTTCATAGCCTAAGACTATTAAACGACGTGCTAGGGCTCAAAACGACTAGTCGGATCATTACATCTGGCGATGAACTATGCTCTGAACTTTGAGACGTCACCCTCAATGCCTCGCTAAAAACCTCCCCGAGAAAACCCGATTGGGATAAAAATCGGGTGAGGGAAAAAAGAGTACGACTTGAGTGGCGTCATTTTTTGAAAGTGGAAGTATTTGAGATGGGCGACATTCCAATTGTTTTGTAGTAGTTTTCCTTCCATTGTTTCTAGTTGGAATGCTCATTTGTTTGCTGATGCTGTGATTTTATATGGCCCGCCCTAGTTGGTTCCTAATTTTCCTTCATTTGGGTCTTTGGTTGCTTATATTTTGGCCTTGAGGATGTAGTCCCCGACTCTAAGTGGTCGTATTTTGGCCTTCATGTTGTTGTACTTTTCTGCTTGTTATTTTTGGGCTACCATCCTTACGTGAGCTATATCTCTCCGTTCTTCCACTTTGTTCAGGTCTTGCATTCTGTTTTCGTCGTTATTTGGTCCACTCTCATTGGAGTATCTCAGGCTGGGTTCGCCGACCTCAACGGGTATAATTGCGTCGATCCCCTAGAATAATGAATATGGCATTTCACCTATGCTGGTTTTTAGCGTGGTACGGTAGGCCCATAACACCTCTGGTAGTAGTTTCGGTCATAGCCATTTAGCGTCCTCATGTTTCTTTTTCAGTTTATTCAATATTGTTTTATTGGAGGATTCTACTTGACCATTGCCAGCGGGATGATATGGCGTGGAGAGTATCCGCTTAATATGCCATTTTTTGAAGAAATCAATCGTCTTTTTCCTGATAAACTAAGGTCCATTATCACAACTGATTTCTTTGGGGATGCCGAAACAGCATATGATGTTTTTCCATATGAATGTGATGACTTCATGTTCGTGTATTTGGCTGAACGCACCTACTTCCAACCATTTGGAGAAGCAATCAGTTAAAACAAAAATGAAGTGTATCTACCTCCCTGTTGGGAGGGGTCTGGCGATATCCATTCCCCATTTTATGAACGGATATAGTGAAGTGACGGAGTGTAGAATTTCACCCGCTTGGTGTATCATAGGGGCGTACTTTTGGTATTTCTCACATTTCATAACATAGTCCACGACTTCCTTTTTCATAGTGGACCAGTAGTATCCTACACGAATAAGGCATCTGATGAGGGCTCAGTTGCCTGTATGGGGACCACAATGGACCTCGTGTACTTCCTCGAGCACAATCCTTGTTTGATTTGGTCTAAGGCATTTTGCTAAAGGGCCGTCGAACGTCCTTTTGTAAAGGTCGCGACTTATGAGGCTATACCTGGCCGCCTGCATTCGTAGCTTTTTGGTTTCTTTTTTGTCTTGTAGTAGTGTTCACTCCTGCAAATATGTTATAATGCAGTTTGACCAGTCCCGAGTTAAATTTATACAATGTACCTCGACTTGGTCTATTGATGAGTGGAGGAGGGTGACCATGTTTTCCTTGGTGATATTTTTAGTTGCCGCTACCAGTTTGGCGAGACCGTCTGCTTTGATATTTTGTGTCGGGTTATCTAGTCGAGTCGGCATTCATCAAATTCTAGTAGTAGTTTATGGATTTCTGTCTAGTATTTCTGTAGCCTCTGCTCCTTGATTTGGAAAGTCCTAGTAACTTGGTTTACAACAAGTTGAGAGTCGCAGTGGAGGATGACTAGTCGTGCACCATACTTCAGGGCCAATTTCAGTCCTACAATTACGGCCTCATACTCGGACTCTTTGTTAGTCATTTCGGGTCACCGTATGGACTGGTGAATCACTTCACATGTTGGGGCTTCAAGTACGAGTCCTAGTCCAAACATTGACGTATTATATATGCCATTGGTGTAAAGGGCCCAGAGGTCGGGTCGCTTAGGGGAGGTGTGAAGCGCTTCTTGCTCGACCTTGGATAATATGTCTGTACTGAAGTCAGTGACGAAGTCGGCGAGCACTTGCGACTTCATCGCAGTTCACAACTGATATGTTATATCATGCTCGCTCAATTCTATAGCCCATTTGGCCAATCTACCCGACAGTTCGAGTTTGTGCAGGATGCTCATGAGGGGAAAAGCCGTCACCACCTTTATGGGGTGATATTTAAAATATGGTGTGAGCTTCCGTGAAGCTATGGCCAATGCCAGAGTAAACTTTTCGAGGTGGGATACCTTGTATCAGCATCAATTAAGATTTTGCTGATATAGTAAATTGGAGATTGCATACCATTGTTTTCGCGGACCAAAACTACGATTATCGCGACTTCAGAGATGGCTAGGTAGACGAGGAGGCATTTGCCTGGATCTTCCTTGGCGAGCAATGGCATCGAGGGCAAGTATGTTTTTTGTTTTCTTAGGGCATCAACACATTCTGAGTTCTACCAGAACTCGTTATCTTTCTTTAACACATTAAAAAATTATGGCATCTATCCGATGATCGTGAGATGAACTTTGACAGGGCGGCTATCCGACCCGTCGATTTTGTATTTGCTTTTTGTTGGTTAGCATTTTCGGTATTCCTTTGATGGCCTTAATCTGAACTATATTGACCTCGATGCCTCTTTGTGACACCAAGAAACTGAGAAATTTGCCCAAGGTTATGCTGAAGGAACATTTTTCGGGGTTTAGTTTCATGTCGTACCGCCTCAGTATGTCGAAGTCTTCCTTCAGGTGATCGATGTGATCTTCTTTCCTTTTCGACTTAACCAGTATGTCATTGATGTAGACTTCCATTGTTTTGGCCAGTTGATCTTTGAACATCTTGGTGACCAACCTTTGGTATGTCGCCACCGCGTTCTTAAGTTTGAAAGGCATGACATTGTAGCAGTACGTTCCTTGGTGAGTGATGGAAGTAGTTTTCTCTTGGTCCTCTTCCTCTATGAGGATTTGGTTGTAACTTGAGTAGGCATCTAACAAGCTTAGCAACTCGTGTCCCGCTATTGCATCGATAAACTGGTCAATGTGTGGCAATGGAAAGGAGTCTTTTGGGAATACTTTGTTTAGGTCTGTGAAATCAACATACATCCGCCACTTTTCATTTTTCTTATTCACCATGACCACATTGGCGACCCACTGTGGATACTTTGACTCTCAGACGAAGCCATTAGTGAGCAACTTATCGACTTCTTCACTAACGGCATCGTTTACAGCATGGAACTTTCTCCTCATTTGCCGTACTTGCAGATAGAGGGGGTCAACATTCAGTTTGTGTGTGGCAATGTCTTTTAGGATACCTGGCATATCTGAATGCGAGAAGGCAAATAAATCAGCACTGTCAGTTAAGAATTTATGAAACTTACCCGGTTCTGAGAGATTGTGCCTATGTAGGCCTATTTTATGCTGTCATTGTCGTCTAGTTGGATGGGATCGAGCTTTTCTATGGTCGACTTGGAGGCTTCTATGATGTCAGGATCCTTGATAGCGTCTGTTTGTACATCGAGTTTGGTTCCCGACATCGCTGATTGCTATGTTTCTACACTCGCTCCTATTAGTTGTTGGGTGTGTGCACAATCTTGGGTGATGTGATAGCATTCTAGTGTGGTGCGGTGCTTGCCCCAGATGCTGAATACCCCTCCCCCCCTATAGAGTAGAAAATTGATTACTTGATAGAGACTTGACGGGACTGCTCGCATGGCATGTATCCATGGGCATCCTATGATAGCATTATAGGTTGTATCTTGGTCCATGACGTGAAACATTGTTTCCAAGTTGACTTCTCCGACGAGAATGGGTAGCATTATCTCTCTAGAAGTTTGCTTGACTGCATAATTAAAACCCGTTAGTGTTATGCAAGGCAGTATTATTTTATCTTCGAGTATCATCTGTGCGAGAACTCGAGGATGCATAATACACACGCTTCTTCTGCCATCCACCATTATTATTTTTGCATCAGTATCTGCAATACGTAAAGTAATAACAAGAGCATCGTAGTGAGGGAAAGACAAACCCTCGGTATCTGATTTATCGAAGATGATACTATCTTCAACGTCATCATATCGTTCATGAGTGATTGACCATTTGAGTTTGTGCGTAGTGGTGAAATTTACATGGTTTATTGATGTGCCATCGCCTCCGTCAATGATCATCTATATGGTTCGAGCGGGAGAGGGCGGTTTTGGAGGTCCCTGGGGTTGTTCGCGTCCGCGGCCAATGTTAGCTCGTCCTCTATCGCTTGGTAGTTCTTTCAGGTGTCCTTAACATAGCGTTATCACTACCTCCTATCGTAGACCTATGAAATCCTCTATTTTATGACCCTTTTTCCTGGTGGAATTCGCAAAGAACATTCAACTTCCGGGCGCTCGGGTCGGACTTCATCTTTTGCGGCCATTATACCTTTGGGCCGAGCTTCTCTAGTGCGTATATTATTTCTAGGAGAGAAAAACAAAAATTGTGAGCAGATAAGAGTGGAGGCATACCTCTTTCATTTCGGTATGTTGTAGTATGTCGAGGAAGGGCATCTGTGTGCCATAGAGCAGGTGGGATGGACGTCATGATGTAGGGCTGATGTCATTCACGACCGACGCAAGGTCCTAATAGATCTTTTCGACCGTTATTGCGACGATCTTTCCTTCCTTTAACTTGAACTGACATCTGCTGTTGTATCGGGCCACTGGGGTTGTCCTTGTCAGCTCTTACCTCGGTGCAATAGGAGTTGTGGATTTCTTACCAAGTGGTGGGAGGGTATTTCATGAGCCTTCTTAATCTTTCTGGTTGCACTCAACCCATTCCTATTTAACTGGTTCTGGAAGGTTGCTATCGACATCCCTTTTGATACATTCGGCAGGCTCATTCTCACCCAGTTGAACTAGTCTAGGAAGTCTCTAAGTGCCTTGTCATGCGTCTTCCTTATGGTGAATATGTCATTTACCCTGGCTTCCACCTTTTTAGCTCCTGCATGAGCGGTGACAAACTTGTCCTCCATTTCCTTGAATGTTGCTATTGATCGTGCTGGTAGTTGTAAGTACCAGGTTAGGGCTCCCGGTGTAAGGGTTTCGCCAAATTTTTTCAGTAGTACAGAGGGTACTTGTTCTTTTGAAAGATTGTTGCCTTTTACGGTTGTGACATAGTGGATGGTATGATCTTCTGGGTCTGTAGTACCATTATATATTTTCAAGTATGGTGTCATTTTAAAGGGTTTTGGAATGGCGTGGGGGGGCTGCTTCCTCGCTATATGGTTGCTCGACGAATCTACCAACGTCCCGTTTCTTAACAACTTTGGGGCGCCTGCTATTTTATCGACCCTTTCTTTATGGTCCTTCATTTGGTCACAGAGTGCCTCATTCTCATTTTCCATTTCCTCAATATTCTTTAGAATGGCTGCGAGTACGTCATTACCTGCGTCAACAGTGGTATGATTTTGTTACCTGTACGGGGGGGGATTCTTGTTTACTAGCGATTGTTGTGACATCTGTGTGCTCAATGTCTCTGTTCTCCCTTTGAGCGGGTTTATCAGGTAGGCTATTCAAAGTGCTTATTATCCACTCTTCTAGTAGTCTTTTTACCGCTGGTGTTGCCTATCCCATTGTAGACGGGAGACTTCCTTTTCGTGCGAAGCAGTTACACATTCATGCGGGGGAGGTGAAACATCTCTCCTAGGTGTAGCGCTTGGTGTCACATTTTCGTTGTCTTCCCTACCGTCTTCTTTGATGGTGTTCAGGAGGTTGGTTGTGACACATGCCATTGATTTTAACTTTGCATCTCTTTTTCCTGCTATTGTTAGTTTATGCCAATCTAGGAAGAGATGGTTATCCCTTTTTATGATCTAGATGGAACTAAAATCTTAACTAAAGAAATCCCCACAGATGGTGCCAAATTATTTGACCAAAAGATATTAAAACCTTTTTGATTAAATCAATTAATGTTAAAGATGGGGTAAATCTCAGTCAAGTATGATAAAATCAATATCATGTGATAGAAGAAGTATGCAAGATGAATGATGTTAGCTAATATGTTGGAATCAATTAAATGCTCATAAATGCGATAACTTGAATGCACAATCAATCTAAATAATTGCGGTCGGCGTAGAAAGGAGATCCGTGTGAGATGATTGAGGAATCTTTGGATCTTTTCAATACCGTATAATGATGTATGTGTTTACTGGGAAAATGGTAATTACAATTAGATTTGATTTTATGGTTCTAAAAATACGTGATCTATTTTTATGCTAGGTGTTAGGCAGTAGATGCTAAGCGTGAAACTAGAAAATAGGATAAGAACTTGAAGGCAGCGTATCAAGTAAACCGAGTGACTGAGAATCGGCGCCTCGAGCTAGCTTATACGGGGCCTCGAGGCTAAGGAATCCGGGTGGTTAACGGATCGAAACTTGGAATTTAAGAAGAACGGAAGCAGCTTGTATCTGGTATTTCCGATTCTGCGGAAATGGGACCGCAGAAGCGAGGAGGAAGTCGCAGAAGCGGTCGAGCGTGAGGGCAGCCAGGACCGCTGAAGCGGCCCTTGATCCGCTGATGCAGAACCACAGAAGCAAAATCTAGGTTGGAGTCCTGGTCCGCAGAAGCGGAGTTGTGTCCGCAAAAGCAAGAACGCGGAAGCGGAAAAAGTTCCGTAGGTGCGAAATGGCTGGAGGCAGAGAGTTGTTTTAAAAATCGGATTTTGGGTCATTTCTCTCATATTTTCATGGCTTGGGCGATTTTTGGGGAGCTCCAAGAGAGGGGTTTCATCATTAATGATAAGGTATGTTATCCCCACCTATTATGAGTTAAATACATTGATTATGTATGGATTTTTAGCATGTACATGGGTAGAAAATTGAGGGTTAGAGAAAAACCTAGAAAATTTGTGTTCTTGAATTTTGACCATGATTTTGAGTATGGGATTAAGAGAAAATTATATATTTGAGTTCGTGAGTTTATGGGTAACCTTTATCTTCGAGAAATTTCGGATTCCGGGCACGTGGGCCCGAGGGCATTTTTATCAATTTTTCGTTCGAGATTAGGAATTGTTATAAATTGGGTTGTAAAGTATAATTGAGAATATATTAATGGATTTATATGACCGTTGGCTAGTTTTGGAACATTGTGCGTTGGTGCAAGTCTTTGGAAGAATGTAGAATGTCGGTTGTGGATCTTCGGAGCGAGGTAAGTCTCCTTTCTAATCTTGTGAGGGGGAATTTACCCCATAGGTGAATTAAATTGGTTATGTGCTCCTATTTGTTGGGGCTACGTACGCACGAGGTGATGAGAGTCCATGTGTAGCTACTATTATGCTATTGTTCGGTTATTCTAGGACCCAAAAGCATGTTATATTTGAATTAATTGTGAACCCATTGATGATTTGAATTGCTTAGATCACATTAAATTAATAAATGGATTTCTAAAATACTTAAGCTTCATTTTTCTCAAATTATTAAAGAGAATTGATTTTTCTTGGATAATTTCTCCATGTTGACTTCTTGACTGACTGTCTGTCCGTGTGTGTTTATTTTAGAACGGGCCGAACGCCTCGATAGATTAATAGATACATCTATATGCGCGTCGTCGACCCTCAGCAAGTGCACATTTATTTCTGTTGGATCAGACCGTCGCCTCGGTATGATTTTTGCATGCTCGTATTGCTGCCTGAACTTAATTTAGTTATTATTGCCCTTTTGTAGCTTAAAAATATTTGGATTATAATTAAAGAGAAACTCTGGAAATTTTTCTATGAAAGAATTACGTGTTTACTTGTTTCCTCTATCTAGATTAGAATCTTGTTTATAAAATAAATCCAATGTTTAATATGTATATTAAGGATAAATAATCATTGGCCATTAGAGTGTGTCAAAGTTGACCATCTCGTCTCTACCCCTTCGGGATTAGGCGGGATACTCACTGAGTAAACGTTGATTACGTACTCATACTACACTTCTGTGCATTTTTATTGCACAGGTATATATACCTCTAACAGCCTACTGGGCGTAGCAGCACGGACATTTCTGGGACTAGGTGAGCTGCATTGTTCGAGACGACCCGCAGCTAGTATAGTTCCCTTCAGCATTTTTATTATTTATTCCCTATCCATTATATTTCGGACAGAGGTTGTATTTTATTTTCTTTATCAGTAGTTGCTCATGCACTTGTGATACCGGGTTATGGGATGGTTTGAAGTATTGTATTAACTGTTCAACATTTAAATTTGATTTGAAACTATATCCATTAAAATTTCTTAATAAGCAAGGAAAAATCCTGTATTTCAAAAAGTGTTAAAATGAGATTTAATTAAGTATTTGAGTTGGTTGGCCTGACGGCGGTGTCTAGTGCCACCATGACCCTTAGTGAATTTTGGGTCGTGACAGATACGCGGCTGGTACAACCATTTAATGCCATGATACGAGCATGTACTAGCCTTATAGACAGCTTTACCCACGTGCCTTGGGAACTTCCCATTTTCCCATCGTCGCCATCGATTTGCACTACCCTGAGTTCGAACACTAAGAACCCTCGAGGTCGAACCTCGATCCATGCCTCGAGCCTTTTTTCCGACAAGTGCTTAGGAAGTGTCATAATGACCATAAAATTGAACTCCCTGATTTTACCGTATACAGATAATCCCCGCGTTTCTTAGAGAAAAATGATAAGAAATGGTCTTGAATTCTTACTTCTTCGATACTTGCATTATGACGTCAATTCATCAGAACATTAAATGACATGACTCAAAGGCTGTGCAGAGGTCTCTATCGGCATGAATATCGAAAAGCCCACGAACCGTCATCGGTTCAACCTTTCTGCTCCTCAAACATCGCCCAAATGGCTTCTATAAATATTCTGCATCCATATTCTTCCTATGCTTGTTTCTTCATCCTCTTCCTTAGAAACCTTTTTTATAATTATGGATAGAACCTCTAGAACGGTGCGTCAGAAAGAGGGAGCCACTTCTTTATCACGCCCGTCTAAGGGAAAATCGAAAATACCTCCAACTATCGAGCAATGCACTCCTGCCCAATTTGATACTGTATCCGAATTTTCCATCGAATCCCCCTTCTACACCGAGCCGATGTGAACATGTGTCTCGGTACATCAGTATGGTGACCTATACGAATAGAGTGAAGGAAGACTGTAGATGGAAGGAGGCAGTCTTAGTAGAGATCCCAATTCTGAGGAAAGCATAGTATACCACAAGACTGGCTTCCTCGACGTATATACATACCCCTTTACTCTGGGTCTCGTAAATTCTTCAGATCCTTCTTCCCCATCAGTAGATCCGGTGATTCTTGACTTTGGTCGTGAGTATTGGGTGACACTCGGCCAAATTTATCCTTCTTTCTGGAGGATAGTGTACATGCTCCAATATTTTTCCAACCAAGTCGAGGGTATGACCTTTACCCTTAATCACTTGGTCAGATTATATAGCCCCCATCTCTTTCGAGGTTTGATCAAGCTTCACCCTCGATCTGCGAAGATGTCCTTTTCGAGCATCAATGAGGATATAAGCCAGTTTTTCTGAGTGAGGACCTCGAATATTATCCCGGCTAATAGGTTGCTATTCCTGGAGGAATGGAATATGAAGTGTAAGTTCCCCTACCTCGAGCACGTTCTATTGCCCTTTCATCACCTTCTAAAAAATGATCTTCTTTTGATTATGCATCCACAGCTTAGCATCCCGAAGCGGTTTAGAACCTATCGGGTTGGAACAGACAGCTGGATTCCATTTTCCCTTATATCCAACGTGCTTGGCGTGAGTTAGACAAAACACAGTGATAGGCCAAGAACCACGGTATGCTTTTTATTGTTATCTTTACCAGGTTTTCTTATAATTATATTTTATGATAATAAGTTTGATGCATCACGTTTGTGTAGGCCTCGGATATGGTGTGGCGATAAGACCATCTTCTGGTGCTGAGGAAGGGACCTCAAAACCTGGAAAGGGTAGGAAGAGAAAGAAGGAGGTGACGGCCAGGTCTCCCAAATAAGTGAAACCTAAAGTTCGCTGGCCTCGGACCGACGCCAAGGTCTTGTCTTCGGCTGTTGTGGCAAGTTGCCATACCCGAGGATGAAGGTGATAATAATGATGAAGACCCTTTAGTAAAAGGGCGAGACGGGGAGCATATGCTCCGCAAGATATTGGGTGCAAGGTCACCGAATTGGGGGTGGTCTATATGGACCAAACCCGTACTGAGGTGACCCTCGTGAAGGGTTCGGGAACAGTCCCCAAGTTTCAAATCGGACATGGTACAGTTTGTACTAGTGAACCTGCGGTTGATGATTCTAGAGGGCCTGAACCCGAAGTTTCTCGGGGGCAAGATGAGACCCTTAGAGAAATTAATGCTCTGGGTGGCCTTAATTGGGCCCTTCGTACTCACCGGGGGAAATCAATGATGTACAGGACCCGGATACCGCCAATGTAGGGGCCTCTCATGGAGGGGAAGATGTGCTTGGATACCTCTTCGACGGTGTTGATGAGAACATTGATCTCGATTCTCCCATTGCCCTCGAGGAGACGGAGAGCCTTCAGCAGTAAGTGATATCTTTGACATATCATTTGCGCTTCAAATCTTTGCCCTTGCCTTCTTAACTTCTATGCTTTGTTGTAGGTTAAGAAAATGTATGACCATGCCTTTTATAAGCTTTAAGACGAGCTTTCATGCTGTGGGAAGGAGATTGAGAAGCTTGCCTCGGAGGTAAAGGAGTTGAAGACCTTCTTTGCCCAAAAGAGGGAGGAGTTGAGCGGCCTTCAGGCGAGTTTGAAGGCAGTGCACCAAGAAAGGGCTGGCCTTGCTGAGCAGGTAACATGGCATTCATGAACTCGTCTTTTGTTATTATAACTTGATGCTTACCAACTTGTTTGCCTTTGTAGAATGGGCAAAAGGATGCTCCAGTGGGCAGCTTTAGGAAGAGGTTACAGCCAAGGATGCAGAGATTCTCGAGCTGAGGGTAAAAATGAGGTCGTGACCTCGGAGAGATACCTTTTTGCAAAAAGAGCTGGCATCGATCCAGGGTCTTCTTCAAAGTGCTCAAAATGAGGCTGCTGCACTATCCGCGGCCAAGTCTGAGGCCGAAGAAAATGCGTGTTCATACATGAAAGATGCTGCCACTGCAAATGATTGAGCTAGAGAGATATCAAAGAAGGAAGAGCAGAAGCTAACTCGGGCCATTACTTACGCTGGTTCGCAAGCAAGGAGGTAGGCTCTCGAAGAAGTGTCGATCTCTTAGCTGAGATTGAGGAAGCCCGAATCTTGGAGGAAGAATTGGCATTTTTGGCCACTTCAGACGAGAGTTTCAGAGACGATCCAAAGAGTAGTGAGGGTGAAGAATAGACTCACATTATCTTCCTCTTTTCTTTTTTGTATATGAATTTTTCAGGGGGAAGGGCTTTGTGAAGACACCCCTTTGTAAATATATTTTTTGGGAATGTAAAAAGATTTTTCTGCTATTCTTCGAATTTTATATTTCAGTGTTAACGCGAAGTTAGCCTTTGGACTTTGATGTTGGCTCGTCGGAGCCTATACTTGGAGTAATCGAGACCCCCGAGATCGGGCACCATCTCGAGATTAGGTCGATAGCTTTTTAGAATTGATGCTTGTAATAACAAAAATCCTCGGGGTCTCAATGGCTCCCGAGAGATATATGACAGTGTCATTATGTGACACATTTGAGAAGTGATCGGGTGGCCCCACCAGTACACTTCCCCAAAAATGGCACTGGCATGGTCAGAATTAATTGGCCTTCAGGATAGGGGAACAGTCGCTGTTTGCCCTATATTGCATTTACTTATTTCTTATCTGAGGACTCCGCTACTTTGAGTAACTATCCCTTTTACAGAGCTCTTATTCTTGTGCCAGTTCTCTTACCATGTAAACTCAAAGATTTCGCCCAAGTCTTCATCTTCATTCTCTTATTTTACCATAGCCATGGATGCTACGTCCAAATCCGTTCACCAAGGAGAGGAGAGTTTCGCCTCTGCCTCGCGCCCGATCGGTGGTATACTGCCGGTGTCTAGTGAGCTAACTTTGAGATGCTTTGTCTCGAAGAGGAATTTTACATTAGAGAGACCTCCCAATTTTTAGAGTCGTTGGGAGCATGCATCGAGGTTCATCTCATCAATAGGGGAGGACTCCTCGAGGAAGTCAAGAAAGATTGTGGATGAGGAGAAAAGGCGGTACTGCAGGGACCTTCCCCGGAAGAAAGCATCATGGTCCATGTCAAGGGGTTTTTGAACGTATGCACGTACCCCTTTACACTGGACCCTCTCAATAGGGTCGTGCTTGAATTTTGTAGAAGATATCAGGTTACCCTGGCACAGGTTCACCCGTCGTTTTGGAGGATAGTGCCGATGATAAGGTATTTTGCAGATAAAGTCGGGCTCGAGTACACCCTCAACCATCTTATTAGATTGTATCGACCCTTGTATTACTGAGGCATAATTACTTTGCAACGTCAATCCAACCGGCTCTTTGTTGGTAGAAATGAATAAGATGGGGACCGAGGGTGGATAAGTCGATTCATCCGAGTGCAGACTGTCGATATTATCCTTGCAGAGTTCTTTCTATTTCCTAAGAAATAGAATTTCACACGTAAGTGGTACACTCGTATTTTTATTAGTTTTGTCCATGGCGGAGGCAGATTCTACAAAGACGCTTTCTTCTTTTTTGCACCAATCTCGTGGATGCCATACGAGGTCCCCGACCTGGCGGATTGGTCTCGAAAACTGGTAGCTTGCTTGACTTACGATGCCATTCTTTGAAAGGTACTTTATTTCATGTGTACTAACTTCGTCACCGCAGGCATTGGAGAATTTTCTGAGATTGCCCCCTCGGGGGGGAGGAAGGATCGTCGGCTTCGGGTCCGAGGACTAATAACAAACAGAAAGAGTCCTCAAAGGACGAGGGTACTCATAGCGAGGCAATCCCTGCTCGGAGGCTCAAATAAGATGTATCAGTTGAGAATGCGACATCTGAGGTTTCTAGCCTCGGAAAAATGGTTCCTCCTTTGCCACCATCTTCCTTTCCCGTCGAAGGTACTTCGAAGGATAAAGATCTTCTGCCGCCTTCCTTTTCTCCTGCCGAAAGTACTTCGAGGAAAATTTGAGGCCAGGGGACGCCTAAATCGAGCGAGGTATTGAGCGACTGTATTCCCATCGGGAGTGGTTCTACTAGGGACGATGAGACCAAGACAGTAGGTGCGCGCTCAACCTTTGATGAGGCTCATCGACTCTATTATACGGTGTGTTTTGGTCGATCATATTGGCTTTTCAGTTTTGCACTTTCATTTTCTTATTGAGCTTGTTTTTCATAGGCCTTTGATAAACTCAAGTCAAAGTTACTCCATCGCGAAACCAGGTTGCGAAAAGCCTCAGATGGGGAGAAATACCTCAGGATTCTTTGTGACAAAAGGGCAAAGAAGTTAGCATACCTACGGTACGAGGTGATTCAAAAATGGAACTACGAGAGCTACCTCGAGAGACAAGTAACATTTATTTCGAGGGGATGCACTTCCTCTTCTATCTTCGGAGATTAATATTTTGATACTTTAGTTGCAGAGAAAAATGGAGGACCTGTAACATTTTTGGGGCAAAGTTGGTCAGGCCAAGTATGAGTGTAATGAGCTAAAGGCTCAGGCGGATGTCCAAGATACGACCAAGAAGAATTCTTTGGCCAAGGCTTCTGCCCTCGAGGTGCATTTTCGGAATGCTCGTGAAAATAGCTCGGTCCAAACGAGCATGATTGAAAGGCTCGAGTTTAAGCTTTTGAAGATGAAGGCCGAGGTCGTGGACGCTCGAGTAAAGATGAAGAGATTTGAGTTAAGGCTGACAAGAAAGTGGCCATCTATTTAAAAGACAATGCCGATGCTCGATCAGAGTTGAGAGGGGTTTCCGATCGAGAGAGCAGAAGAAATGGGTATGCCTGGTGCAAATCTCAGAGGGAAACCCTCGAAGATATACATGCTAGGGGCTTCGATCTCTCAGAAGAGATAGAACAGAAATAAGGTGGATGAATATGATGTCAAGTTCCTCGTATCCGATGCCGAAAATAATGGAGAAGAGGCCGATGGGGCCGCAGTCCCCGAGGGGAAAATAGACTAGGATTTTTTCTTTGTACAGTGTTCTTAGAGAACTTTGTAAATGGAGATTTGTATTTTTCACGTATACGTATAAAGGGAAACCTTTCAGTTTTATCTTTCATGCATTTCTCCCTACTTGTGCACGTCTCTATTTGTTTTGAATTTATACGTTCGTCGATGATTGTCCAGGTGAACTAGACTTTGAGAGAAAAAATCTTAGGTTTACAAATCGACCCTGAGGCTTGTTGGGCTGGCTCGTAGGCTCTTACGCCCTTTGGTATTTTTAGTTAACCGTTTTGGGCTCAATATTCGAGTCGGATTTTTACTTGAGCTCATTGACCCTTAAGTTTTTGAATTTTAAGCTGGCTCTTAAGCTCTTACGTGTTGCGTCGGTATGGCCTCTAATGTAAGCTGGCGACTGGGCTCTTACGCGTTGGGTCGGTGCGACCTCTAATGTAGGCTGGAGATAGTGGCTCTTACGCATTGGGTCGGTACGACCTTTAATTTAAGCTGGCTACAGTGGCTCTTACGCATCGGGTTGGTACGACCTCTAATATAGGCTTTATTTTTCCCTCGTTAAAGACTTTTTTGAAGTTTTTGTGTTCGTCTGACTCTTCTACGGTCCGATTAGAACCTCGATTGTAAGTCTTTATGTGACGGTAAATGAGCACCTCGAGAGATTTCACTCAACGGCTAAATTGTTTCGAAGCCTTTTTAATTTTTGGGGCTAATATGATCGAAGCTCTTTTGCTTATGCCAAGGGTAGCCTAATTAACCGGGTTTTTTTGAAGTTTTTTTGAAGTAATTTGAAGGCCTATGATTTTATAGCGACGGTCGGGCATCCCCGAGTCGCGTAAGTTTGGTCGGAGCCTTGTGACCATAGTCATTGTGTTTGGCTATAGCCTTTTAGTCCCCGAGTGAAGTAGTTTCGGCATTTATATCGAGGGTATGACTTTTTAGGGGTCTTACAAGTTCGAATATATAGCCTTAACTTTAAGATCAGGATTATGCCTTTTATAAGGTCTTACAAATTTTAACATGTCTTACTTGGTACAAGTATAACTCCTGCCTTACTTGAGGTCATATAGATTTGGTATTGCCTTATGAAGGTCTTATGAGCTCGAGGTTTCCCGCATAGGGAATTATAGCTTCAAGTTTTCGACAAATCAATGGAGTGTTGGCGACAGTCCCCGAGACATCGAGAGTTTTTTTTGCTCTAGAGCCATCATTTGTAAACTTGGTGTTGCCTTATTGAGGGCTTACGAGTTCGAAGCTTACAACCCGGAGGTAATACGGCTTCGAGTTTTTTATGTCAGTCCGTGAGTGTTCGGGAAATTTTTGGCTTTGGAGCCATTTCTTGCAAAAGTAGCAAACTTCTTTGAAGCGCAAAGCGTTTTGATGGAGGAAAAAAATATTATTTGATTACTTGGCACAAGTATACATGTTTTTGTTGCCAAGGATTTGGTTCTTCTATGTGTACATGGTTCATTTGACCGTTTGGCCCGATACATCATTTTACTATCGAGAGTCGAGACCCTTTTTGACTCATCTTGGCTTCTCCGAGGAGGTGATCTTCCGGGGGAATGCCCCTTAGTATTCGAGGTTGATTGAAGAGAAGCCTTGAATACTTGTTAAGTTCTTCTTAGGTAGCATATAGATGTTGCCTCATTAAAAATATTGCCGGTAAAACCCATCTTGGGATAAAATCCAATTGAAGGAAAAAAGTGCAACGCATACTTTAAAACCTAAGGTCTTCAAGCTAGAAGTTACTTCTATTCTTCTAACTGGATTCCTACACACAGGTTAGTGTAAGAAGAAAAACAAAAAGGGAGGCGGTTAAACCTTAGTTGTGATGACGTTTTGAGCCTCAATATGATTCCACTGCTTGCTCCGGGGATGCGGTACTATCCTTTGCACGTTTAGTCGGGTGTAGCCGAGAATGTATGTCGTGATTGCTACTTCACAGTTTGCTTATCCTTTGGCTCCTTTGATGTTGAAGGCATCAATTCCGGTGCCACATCGACGCGAATATCTCTCTTGTTGCATATTGTTCTCCGTGCACAGTTTTTATTCTGTCCTTTGTAGAAAACTTCATCATTTGATGAAGAGCATACGGTACTTCTCTCATGCAGTGCATACATGGCCTTCCGAGCAAGGCGTTGTACCTCATGTTTCCTTCGATGACATGAAACTTGACATTTTGGGTTATGCCAGCCACGTTGATCAGGAGGGTGATTTCCCTTTTGTTGTTTCGCTGGCCATATTGAATCCGTTGAGGAATCAAGAGGTGGGCACAATATGGTCGAGCAGTCTGAGCTGCTCCACCACCCTCGACCTGATAATATTTGCCGAGCTACTTGGATCCACAACCACACGCTTAAATTGAAATGTATTCATAAGAAAAGAAATTACCAAGGCATCGTTATGAGGCTGAGATAGGGCCTCGATGTCCTCGTCGTTGAATGTGAGAGCATCTTCGGGTATGTTACCCCAAGTTCTCTTCTCCCTGATGACGGATATTTTTTTTCTTTTGACAGTGGGTTCCCGCGGGATGTCGATTCCTCCAACGATTATGTGGATGACATGTTGCAGCTTATCTGTGTCATTTTTCCTCTTCGCCTCTCTTTCCTGGAACTGATTTTTGGCTTGGTCGCTAAGGAATTCTCGGATGTGTCCTTTGTTGAGTAGCCGGGCTACTTCTTCTCGGAGTTGTCTGCACTCTTCGGTCCTATGATCGTGTTTGCCGTGAAATTCGCACACTAAGTTAGGTTCCTCTGCGACAGATTTGATAGTACAGGTCTTGGCCACCTGGTGTCTCTCATTTTATCGATAGCAGATATGATGTCTGAAATGTCAATGTTGAAGTTGTATTCAGACAAACGGGGTGCCTCCGTCGGTCCTGTGTGTCTGTCGAATCCAACTCTGTTTACGAGTCCCCGAGGATTCTGACATTAATTTGTCCTTCTATCATTTTGAGGTATGTTACGCCTTGGGGAGTTTCTTCTATCTTTGGTGTATGGTTGGTAGATTTCCTTGTTTGGCCTTAGTTCCTTTGCTAGAAGTCTGCTAGGATATACTGAGCCCAAGGGGGCTCTTAGTTGGTCGTCCTTGACCCTGATATTTGATTGGTATCATTTGTGGACATCCGACCAAGTCACGACGGGATATTCAACCAAATTCTACTTCAGCTGTTTCGAAGCCACCGAGCTTCCTTTGTTCAAACCTTGGGTAAAGGCATGCACTGCCCAGTCATCGGAGACTGATGGTAATTTCATTCGCTCCATTTGAAAGCGAGATACGAACTCCCGCAGCATCTTATTTTCTCTTTGTTTGATTTTGAAGACATCGGATTTCTTTGTGGCCACCTTGATGGAACTAGTATGTGCCTTTATGAAAGAATCTGCCAGCATGACAAATGAGTCTATTGAATTCGGGGCTAGGTTGCGATACCACATCATGGCCCTTTTTGAAAGTGTTTCTCCGAACTTTTTTAGCAGGACGGGTTCAATCTCATCGTCCTTCAGGTCATTTTCCTTCACCGTACAAGTGTAAGAGGTGATGTGCTCGTTAGGGTCCGAGGTTCCGTTGTACTTCGGAAGATCGGGCGTTCTGAATTTCTTCGAGATGGGCTTTGGAGCAGCATTTTGTGGGAATGGCTCTTGTACAAATTTCTTTCAATCTACACCCTTCAAGATCGGGGATGCGTCCGGGATTTGATCGACCCTTGAATTGTCGGTCTCTACCTTTTTTGTCATTAGCTTCTATCATCTTTTCACCTGACTCAATCCTCTTTGTGAGGTCCTCGAGCATCTTCATAATAGCGGGGTCAGTTGCTGACCCGTTGTTGCTCGATCTTTCTGGTACATGTTCGGCTCGAGGAGTTGTTTCCGGTGTTGTAATGCTTGAAGTTTTTTGGTGGCTTTGCAGTTGAGCAATAGCTAGCTGTTGTGCTTACAACATTTCAAAAATGACGTGAAGGCTAACCTCTTGTTTCTCCCGAACTGGGGTTTTCTAAGCCTCTTATTGGTCTTCTTGGCGTATACTCATGTTAGTGTGGGAGCTTATATTGACGTGTTAGGCGTTGCATGAGACCACATCCACGGGGATTGGCTCTGGTGTGTCCTCAAGGTTTCACAGTGGTACATCAACGCCTGGAACAGCTACACCATTCTCTTCATTACCTAAAATTGAAGATTCTTGGACAAGAAAAAGTTTGAAGAATAACTTGCATTTTTCAGTAAACAAGCACAAAAACAATCACTATTATCTTTAGCCCCACGGTGGGCGCCAAACTGTTTACCGAAAAAATAGTAATTACAATTAGATTTAATTTTATGATTCTAAAAATACGTGATCTATTTTTATGCTAGTTTTTAGGCAGTAGATGCTAAGCGTGAAACTAGAAAATAAGATAAGAGCTTGAAGGTGGCGTATCAAGAAAATTGAGTGACTGAGAATCGGGACCTCGAGTTGGCTTATATAGGGCCTCGAGGTCGAGCTAAGCGTTAGGCTATAAACGGCCGATAAAGGACTAACAATTCTAAGAGCTTTGATGATGACTCTTTATGATCAATGATGAGTAATAAATGAAGAACAATTAAGGCCAAATACATATACAACCTCTAAAGTTGGTACAAATTTTCATTTAGACACTTTAATTGAGCCTATTACCTATTGGACACTCAAACAATTTGTGAAGTGTACCGGTTGAACACAAAAAACTGAGTCCCAGGAAATAATAAGCCTGTGAAACTCACGTAGCTGACATGGCAATGTAATTAATGAAAGAAAGCCACGTCAATAAAAATTCATGTTGGCTTCAGATTAAACCTCACCTTTCCCTACTCATATCCTCCACATCACTTCTATAACCACCTTGGCCTGCACCTCTGCCTGCCATACCTGCTTCCTTCTTCAACTACCATAAAAATTACAGTACCAACCATCACCGTATGAAAATCACAATTTTCCTTTTGAAATTTGAACTAATAAGTTACCAAAAGAGTACTCTATTAATCACACTTATAAAGAACACAAAATCAATCACCAAACTTGTGCTTTGATTCTTTTTGTCGGGATTAGGATGAAGAATCAACAACACCCAGAAAGTCCACCCCCACCCCCCAAATCCTATTTCACTACTTGAATCCTAAAAAACTTGTGCATTTGTTGGTTGATCTCAAATATTTTTTGGCGAAGACGACGAAGGCAGATTTGGGTCTCTTAATACATGAAGAAGTGATTACAGCTGATCCAAAAATTTTCCAGTGAAACTCTATTTTCTCCTACAAGAATTTTGGCTTTGAAGAAGAAAATGACAGTGAGAATGGAGAAGAATAGGGGGATCGTTGGTTTTTTGAGAGGATGAGGCCATCGGTTTCTCTTGCCGGATTCCGGCAGTGAAGAGATGGGGACTGCCTCAGATCTGTTTTGTTTTGAGGGAGAAGAAGGAAATAAAAAAGAAAAAAAATGTATTTTTTGGTCTTCACGCGTCTATATTGAGTGAAACTCATTTTATGTGTCAACTCAGCAAGAAGTGCTTAATTGGAATAAGTTTCGGGTGGTGTGAGTGTTCAATAGAAACACCTTGAGTTTAGTTGTATAAATGAAAAATCGTGTCAACTTTAAGTGTTTCTGTATGTATTCAGCCAACAACTAATTAAACACAATAAATATAAGGAATAGAATCAAGGGAGAATGTATTTAAGTTAGAAGAATGTTTTCTTCTTGTATTGAATATTGTATATCTTGCAAAATGATAAGGATACCCTTTATATATCACGGAAAATCTCACCATGGTATAGATGCATTTATTACAAAGATACCCGGCTGGTATAGCATTTAATGCCATGGTACGGGCCCGTACTAGCCTAATAGACTTGGTCAGCTTTACCACGTGCCTTGGAAACTTCCCGTTTGCCCATCGTCACCACCGATTTGCACTGTCCCGAGGTCGAACATTGAGAACCCTCAGGGTCGAACCTCGAGTCGTGCCTCGAGCCTTTTCCGACTAGTGCTTATGAAGCGTCATAATGACCATAAAATCGGACTCCCTGATTTTTACTATATACAATATGTTTTCTGGTTAAGCAATCAATGAACAAAGCTGGTTTGTATTTATTCTCAAATGAATCTTTTACAAAG
The DNA here is from genome assembly GCA_026770625.1 of Nicotiana glauca. Lineage (NCBI taxonomy): Eukaryota > Viridiplantae > Streptophyta > Magnoliopsida > Solanales > Solanaceae > Nicotiana > Nicotiana glauca. The sequence goes on along the minus strand of MU717141.1, from coordinate 7,246 downwards.
ACTTCTTTTGTCTTTTGCCCGGATCCCCTTTTCTTTACTTCCTCTTCCTGTTTATAAGGGACAATCTCCCAAAAAATCCTAAAAAGTACAACATAAAGAATATTCGAAAAGCAAATTCTTAATGTCTCCTACTAAGTCTACACTACCGTTGACACATTATCTCGATTGACTGCTTTTGGTTATTGTCCTTCATCACGACGACCGTCGGACGTTGCAAGATTATAACTTCATTCCTCGCCTTATTCGGTAGCTATGGTGGTTGCCAAATTTGAACCCATACAAATACATGTGTTCCTTAAGTCCTATAAGATTCCATTTTCTTTTGGGTGGAGGGTAACTTAAGTAAAAAGGACAAGTAACAGCTTAACGTGCAACGGAGAGGTAACAGAAACAAAAACCCAATTGCGAAGTGTAGCACTACCGGCAGAGCTACATATGCCCAGAGTCGAGAGGTCGACACATGAAGAAATCACATACTTCTATTTAAAAGAGTCATTCCTTCACGCGGAGACTTGACTTGTTTCGGATTAGTAGAAAAGACCATTAGTTAGAACACCGGCACAATGATATAAAATTGACAAATGGACGAGAAATGGCATTTGTATTTGAGGATTTTAAGTCGCACCAGCATGAATCACTCAAAGAGATGTTATTTTCTATCCAAGGGATTACAGAAACTAGTCTAAAAGAATCTCCATTGGCAGCGTATAGATTTATGTTCACTGTGAAGGGTATGAGTAGGAAGCAAAAACTATGTGATGATTTGCCGCTCGTGATCTGTTTCAGCTCATACAACTGCGGAGGCACCAAGCTTCTCTTGAAGTTTCAGTGCTACAGCATCAATAAATTCTTCAGTATTCAAGTAGTGTTCCCTTGATACCCTGCAAAAGTATAATCACTCAGAAATTGAGCTTCCAAAAATTGGGGT
>MDKF011002259.1:0-19599 GCA_026770625.1 Nicotiana glauca | reverse complement strand
AGAGTACGACTGAGAGTATGTGTTCAACAGGTATAGGGGTCATTTAGCTCCACAGGCTACCCTAAGGTTCTACAATTCGGCACAAGGCCCCAAACATGGCAACTAGCCCAAATATTCGGATATAAGCTCGGTCTCAGTCAATAAGTACAGTAAACCATCAATCGGGATGGGCTAAGTTCGAATCCCCAGTCCCAATATCACCACGCTCATTACATGACGCGTTTTTCATCTCAACATAGCACCGTATAGTGCAATTACGGGGTTTCAAACCCTCAGTATATCATTCATGACTACCACTCACCTTGAACCGGCCACAATCCTAGCTCGCCTTGCGCTTCCCTCGAAAATCGACCTCCTCGAGTGCCAAATCTGATCAAAACCAATAAGAATACATCAAAATAGGCTAATGGAACATAACTCAATCGAAATGACTCGAAAAACACCCAAAAACACGAAGTTGCCAAAACCCGAGCCCCATGCCCGCTTCTCGAAAAATTACAAAATTCACATTTTCGGAATCCTCGTCTCGCCACGAGTCCGTACATATAAAATTTATAAAAATCGGAGTCCAATAGCCCCTTCAAATTTTAAATTTAGCCTCTTTTAGGCTTCAAGCCCTAACCACCATTTTTACCCCTAAATTCCTTGAATTTTCAGTGATTAATACATGTTTTTACACTACAATAACATAAACCAAGACCAAATATCCTTACCTGATGATCCTCCTATGAAGCCTCCTCAAAATCGCCCAAAATCTCCTTAGCTCGCACCCCAAATTGATTTTATACTTCTGAAAATCGAATACACTGATCTCATTTAACTCTTCAGTGATTTTCGCTTTTGCGATCCATTGACCGCTTCTGCGGTCCCACTTTTGCGGTAAAACAACCGCTTTTGTGGTTTCGCTTAAACCCCTCAGAATCCGCTTTTGCGGATATCAAACCGCTTCTGCGGTTTCGCCTATGCGGTCCAGTGACCGCTTCTGCGGTCTCACTCACTTTCCCCAGGACCGCTTCTGCGGACACGAATCCGCTTCTGCGGAGACCGCTTCAGCGGAACAAGGTCCGTTTCTGCGGAAACACCCCAGGCCACCTCTGGCCGCTTTTACGATCAAAGAGCCGCATCTGCGGAACCGCTCCTGCGGTCCTTTTTCCGCAGATGCGGAAATAACAGAAGCTTAAAAATTGCAGACCTGATGCAATACTTCAAAATTCCCGTTTAACCATCCGAAACCATCCCGAGGCCCCCGGGACCTCAACCAAAAGCACAGACATGATCTATTACTTCATTCAAACTTGCTCGAATCATCAAAACGCTAACGTTAACATCAAAATCCTCAATTATGATCAAATCAAAGTCCAAATTTCTTAAAAACTTCCGAATTGCATATTCGATCAAAAACCCGACCTAAACACCTCCGAATGACCTGAAACTTTGCGCGCATATCCAAAATCACCTAACGGAGCTACTGAAACTCTCAGAATTCCATTCCGACTTTCGGATCAAAATCTCACCTTTTAACCGGATTCCGCCAAAATTCCAACTTCGCCAATTCGAGCCTATTTCTACACTGGACTTCCAAATTCAATTCCGATCGCTCCCCTAAGTCATAAATCACCTCCTGAAACTAACTGAACCATCAGAATTTGCATCTGAGCCCTCTAACCACATAGTCAACTTCAGGTTGACTTTTTCTAAAACAAACTCCATTCTAAGAGGCTATATGCCTTATTTTCAACTAGAATCGACCCAAATTCACCCGATAGACTCTACTACTGATATATAAAAATGAAGCAACACAATAAAGGGGAAACAGGGCGGTAACTCACGTGACAACGGATCGGGTTGTCAGAATAGATTTGATTGAGTTGGAGCCGAATTCAAGAGGGAGAGCTGTCGTTGGGGATTGATCTAGTCGTGAAAGTTTAGGTAAGTGTTAGGTCTAACTTTGGCTTGAGAGAATGGGAGTAAAGTCTTATTTGCTATTTGCTATTTGCTATTTGTCGAGTATGGCGTATAGGCATGGTGACGAGTATCTATACACTGGTGTCGAGCATGACCGTGAGTCCTGAATTGCTAAATTATCAAAATCTTAATTGTTGTTTATGAGGACTTGGTTGGAAATCTGTAACACTGAGCCAGTAATTGTTGAGACTGTGTATTCATTTAATTGTGTTAAGTAGATATTGAATAAGTATGGTTATAGTTGGATCTCCCTTGCCGGGATAGTTTATTATATTATCTTGTTCCCTTGCCGGGATAGTTTATTATATTTTCTTGTTCCCTTGCCGAGATAATTTATTATATTATCTTGTTCCCTTGCCGGGATAGTTTATTATATTATCTTGTTCCCTTGCCGGGATAGTTTATTATAACATCTTTCTCCCTTGCCAGGATTATTTTGTGTATTGTGTTGAAAGAAATGGGAGCTCGTGGTACGCCTACCATGCGATATTATGAAATGGGAGCTCGTGGTATGCCTACCATGTGATATTATAAAATGGGAGCGAGTGTTACGCCTACCACGTAATATTATGAAATGGGAGCGAGTGGTACGCCTACCACGTGATATTATGAAATGGGGGCGAGTGGTACGCCTACCACATGATATTATGAAATGGGAGGGAGTGGTACGCCTACCACGTGATATTGTGAAATGGGATCGAGTGGTACGACTACCACGTGATAATATGAAATGGGATCGAGTTGCACGCCTGCAACGAGGGGAAATTGAAACAAGTGAAAGTGGTTTGTTTTCCCTTATTCTGTGTTAGAAGAAATCAGATGTAGTTTCTTTTGTTATTCCTTATATTCCGTTTTATCTGCTACCCCATAAGCATGTTCCCCTCCTAGTTTTAACTGTTTACTTTCCGCTATTATTTTGTTGTACTTGTATATATATCTCCATAGGTTTATCTAGTAGTCTGGTCGATCCTCGTCGCTACTTCGCCGGGGTTAGGCCAGGCACTTACCAGCACATGGGGTCGGTTGTGCTGATGCTACACTCTGTGCATCTTTTTGCATAGATCCAGGAGTTGGAGCAGCATTTGAGTAGCAGTAGCATTCTGGGAGCGAGCTTTCAGTCCAGGGATATTTGAGGTAGCCTTGCTGACATCCGCAGGCCCGGAGTCCCTTTCCATTTTATTCATTTTGTTATCATTTGTGCCGAAGCAGATAGTTTTATGTTTCATTCAAACCTTGTATTTAGTATTCTCTAGACGTTCGTGAGTATTGTGACACCAGTCTTGGGTAGAGGATCTTGTTAAACTTTTGCATTTATTTTTAGTTATTTATATTTAAGACTTTCGCTTTATCATATTATGTTTTGTTTTATTAAATGGTCGAAAATTGCTAAATGAAGTAAATTGAGTTGGCTTACCTAGCTCCTATTAGTAGGCGCCATCACGACTCCCGAGGGTGGAAAATCTGGGTCGTGACAAGTTGGTATCAGAGCACTAGGTTACATAGGTCTCGCAACTCACGGGCAAACTTGGTAAAGTCTGAGGAATCGGTACGAAGACATCTCTATTTATCCGTCAGAGGCTACAGAGTTAAGAAAATTTTACTTTTGTTCTTTCTTGTCGTGCAATTCCGTTTCTCAAATACTGCTTGTCTTTCTACTCTGTTTTTTTGCAGATGGAGAGAACACGTGCTTCTTCTTCTACCGCGTAGCAGCCCGAGCCCCCAGTAGTAGCTCCTACAAGAGGCAGAGGGCGAGGCAGGGGCAGAGCTCAGCCCCGAGTAGCAGCCCCAGAGGTGGAGCCTCAGATTGATTATGATGAGGAGGTTCCAGCCCCAGTAGCTCCGGTGGGCCCAACTCAAGTACCAGAGGGGTTCATAGCCACCCCAGTTCTTCAGGACGCTTTGGTCAGATTGGTAGGCTTTGTGGAGGGCGTCATTCGAGCGGGTTTGCTTCCAGGATTTCAACCAGCGGTGGCAAATCAGCCGGGTACAATGGCTCAGGCCGGGAGTGAGGTCACTTTTTAGGAGGCGGCCAATGTGGGCCGTAGAGTTGAGGTGGTCCTACCATAGGGAGGCGGTCATAGGTCGGATAAGAGGCCCCGTCATGCAGGCAGATTCAGTGGTAACTCATCTGGAGGTAGAGGTACTTATGGTAGAGGCCTTCCTCCCAGGACCTTTCAGTTAGCTCCCCATGTCACTCATCGTACTTCAGATGGCCATTCAGGTCGACAGGGTCAGCCTCAGTTTCCTCAGCTACAGCATTCGTGTAGATGTTATGAGTATGGTGGGTATGGTCACAATAAGAGGGTTTGCCCGAGGTTTAGGGGTGCTCAACCGCAGCAGACGAGGTCTTGCCATATTTGTGGTAATCTGAGGCATATTGTCAGATTTTGCCCTCGAGCTTTGAGCAGCTCTCAGTATCAGAGTTCTCGTACTAGGATTCGGGCACCATAGGTTCCTCAGCCTGCCCAGCCATCCAGAGGTGGTGGCAGGTGCGTTAGAGGTGGAGTTCAGGCCACAAAAGATAGAGGCCAGCCAGCAGCCAGGCTCTGGTTTGTGATAGAGATGCCTCAGTGCTATTTGACCCTATGTCTACGTATTCTTATGTGTCGTCCTATTTTTCACCATACTTGGTCATGCCTAGTGATGCTATGAGTATTCCTGTCTATGTATCTACACCAGTGGGTGATTCGATAGTGGTCGACCGAGTGCATCATTCCTGCGTAGTATTGTTTGAGGGTCTTGAGACCCGTGTTGATTTATTGCTCTTAGACATGGTGAATTTTGACGTTATATTAGGGATGGACTAGTTGTCCCTATATCATGCTATCTTGGATTGTCACGCCAAGACCGTGACCTTGGCTTTGCCAGATTTGCCCCGTTTGGAGTGGAGAGGGACCCCAGGTTATACCACTCGCAGTGTTATTTCATATGTGAAGGCTTGACGTATTATCGAGAAGGGGTGTTTATCTTATCTAGCATATTTTCGCGATTCCAACGCAGAGGTCCCTTTTATTGATTCTGTTCCTATTGTTCGGGAGTTCCTCGAGGTTTTTCCTTCAGACCTGCCGGGTATGCCGCCCGACAGGGATATCGACTTTTGTATTGAACTGGCTCCGGGCACTCATCCCATTTCCATTCCGCCATACCGCATAGCCCCGCTAGAGTTGAAAAAGTTAAAGGATCAGTTGCAGGATTTGCTGGAGAAGGGTTTCATTAGACCCGGTGTTTCTCCTTGTAGATGCGCCGGTGTTATTTGTGAAGAAAAAGGATGGTTCGATGAGGATATGCATTGATTACCGGAAGTTAAACAACGTGACAATTAAGAACAAGTATCCACTGTTGAGGATTAACGATTTGTTCGACCAGCTTCAGGGTGCAAAGGTGTTTTCAAATATAGACTTGAGATCTGGCTACCATCAGTTGAGGATTAGGGTATCCGATGTCCCTAAGACAGCATTCCGCACTTGGTACGGGCACTATGAGTTTTTGGTCATGTCATTTGGGTTGACTAATGCCCCAGCAGCATTTATGGAATTGATGCGTCGAGTGTTCAGGCCTTATTTGGACTTGTTTGTGATAGTCTGTATTGATGATATTCTGGTGTACTCCCACAGCCAGGAGGAGCACGAGCAACACCTCAGAGTGGTTCTTCAGACTCTGAAGGATAGTCAGTTATATGCTAAGTTCTCGAAGTGTGAGTTCTGGTTGAGTTCGATTACATTTTTGGGTCATGTCTTATCAGTAGAGGATATTCAGGTAGACCCGAAGAAGATTGAGGCAGTCAAGAACTGGCCTCGACCAGCATCAACTATAGAGATTCGGAGTTTCTTGGGGTTAGCAGGCTATTATCGTCAGTTCGTGGAGGGGTTTTCATCCATAGCAGCCCCAATGACCAGATTGACCCAGAAAGGTGCCCAGTTCAGATGGTCGGATGAGTGTGAGGCGAGCTTTCAGAAGCTCAAGACAGCTTTGACCACAACACCGGTATTGGTTTTGCCCACAGGTTTAGGGCCTTATATAGTCTATTGTGATGCTTCCTGTATTGGGCTTGGTGCAGTATTGATGCAGGATGGCAGAGTCATTTCCTATGTTTCGAGGTAGTTGAAGATCCACGAGAAGAATTATCCGGTTCATGATCTAGAGTTGGCAGCCATTGTTCATGCTTTGAAGATTTGGAGGCATTACCTATATGGTGTGACGTGTGAGGTGTACACCGATCACAAGAGTCTTCAAGCAGAAGGAGTTGAACTTGAGGCAGAGGAGGTGGTTGGATTTATTGAAAGATTATGATGTTACTATTTTGTATCACCCGGGGAGAGCCAATGTGGTGGCCGATGCATTGAGTAGGAAGTCCGCCAGCATGGCTAGTCTTGCTTATATTCCGGTCAGCTAGAGACCGCTTGCTTTGGATATTCAGGCCCTGGCCAATCAATTTGTGAGGTTGGACATTTCTGAGCCTAGCAGAGTGTTAGCTTGCACGGTCTCTTGTTCTTTATTATTGGAGCGTATCCGTGATCGGCAGTTTGATGATCCCTATTTGCGTGTCCTGAGAGACACGGTGCAGCGTGGAGGTGCCACGAAGGTGACCTTAGATAGTGATGGTGTTTTGAGATTGCAGGGGCAAGTGTGTGTGCCCAATGTCGATGGTATTGGAGAGTTGATCTTAGCGAAGGCCCGTAGTTCTTGGTATTCTATTCACCTGGGCACCGCGAAGATGTATCAGGACTTGCGGCAGCATTATTGGTGGCATAGGATGAAGAAGGATATTGTCGCATATGTGGCTCGATGTTTGAACTATCAACAGGTTAAGTATGAGCATCAGAGGCCTAGTGGTTTGTTTCAGAGGATTGAGCTTCCCGAGTGGAAGTAGGAGAGGATTACCATGGATTTCATTACCGGACTTCCGATGACCCAGAAGAAGTTTGATGCGATTTGGATCATTGTTGATAGGCTGACCAAGTCAGCGCATTTTGTTCTTGTTGCAGCCACTTATTCATCCGAGAGGTTAGATGAGATCTACATCAGAGAGATTGTTCGCCTTCATGGGGTGCTAGTATCTATCATTTCGGATCGGGGTACGCGGTTTACCTCGCGCTTCTGGAGAGCAGTTCAACGAGAGTTAGGCACCCAGGTTGAGTTGAGCATAGCATTTCATCCTCAGATGAACGGATAGTCCGAGTGGACTATTAAGATATTGGAGGATATACTCCGAGCCTATGTCATTGATTTTGGAGGCTCGTGGGACCAATTTTTGCCTTTAGCATAGTTCGCCTACAACAACAGCTACCGGTCCAGCATTCAGATGGCTCCATATGAGGCATTGTATGGTAGGCGATGTCGGTCTCCAGTTGGATGGTTTGAGCTGGGAGAGGCTCGGTTATTGGGTACAAATTTAGTTCAGGAGGCCTTAGATAAGGTCAAGATCATTCAGGACAGGCTTCGTTCGACTCAGTCGCGGCAAAAGAGTTATGCAGATCATAAGGTTCGGGATGTAGCTTTCATTGTTGGTGAGTGGGTATTGCTCCAAGTGTCGCCTATGAAGGGCGTGATGCGATTTGGGAAGAAGGGCAAGCTTAGTCCTAGGTTCATCGGTCCATTTGAGATCCTTGATCGAGTGGGAGAGGTGGATTATAGACTTGCCTTGCCTCCTAGCTTATCAGCCGCACATCCAGTGTTTCATGTGTCCATGCTTCGGAAGTATCACGACGATCCAGCCCACATGTTAGATTTCAGCACTGTCCAGTTTGACAAGGATCTGTCTTATGAGGAGGAGCCGGTAGCTATTCTAGACTGGCAGAATCGACAGTTGAGCTCGAAGGGTTTTCCTTCTGTGCGTATTCAGTGGAGAGGTCAGCCTCCTGAGGCATCGACCTAGGAGTCCGAGTCTGATATGCGGAGCCGTTATCCTCATCTGTTTCCCGAATCAGGTACCTCTTTCTTTTGTCCGTTTGAGGACGAATGGTTGTTTTAGAGGTGGAGAATGTGACGACCCAAAAGGTCATCACCTATTTTCCCTTTTATTTCGTGCTTTCGAGGCTTTGAAAACCTCAATTTTACTTGCCTCTATTTGCGTGCGATGTTCGGGCGTGTAGTCGAAAAGCTTAAATATGAATTCTGTGTAAAAATTGATGAATTTTGAAATTAATATGATTAAAGTTGACTTTGGTCAATATTTTGGATAAACGGACCCGAACTCATGATTGGACGGTCCCGGAGGGTCTGTAGAAAAATATGGGACTCGGGCGTATGCCCGAATCGAAATTCGAGGTCCCGATCCCGAGAAATGATTTTTTAAAAGAAATTGTTTTTCTGAAATTTACATGGAAATTGGAAATGAAATTTGATTAGAAGACTGTAGTATCGGGCTCGTATTTTGATTCCGACGCCCGATACAAGTCTTATATATGGTTTAAGCGCTTTCTGTGAAATTTGGTTGATATCGGACGTCATTTGAGGTGTTTCAGGCCTAAATATCTAAAAAATGAAAGTTTATGAAGTTTGATGAAAAGTGATGATTTTGAGGTTTGATTCCTCGTTCTTGATATTATTTTGGCAATTTGATCGCACAGTTGAGTTCGTATAAGGTTGTTGAGTTAGTGTGTGTGCTTGGTCAGGAGCCCCGAGGGCTCGGGAGTGTTTCGGAGGTGGTTCGGGTGTGTTGAACTTAGTAGAAAGTTGCAGAAAAATCTGATATTTTGCTCAGGGATTTCCTTCTTCGCGATCGCACTCTCTCCCTCGCGTTCGCGTTCGGGCCCTCGCGAACGCGTAAGGTTATTTGACCCTGAGGGCCCAGCACCACTTTCTTCTTCGCGTTCGCATGCATACCACCGCGATCACGAAGCTTTGATGTTTCCTTCCCCGCGTTCGTGTTAGGATCCACGCGTTCGCGTAGACCAATCCCAGGACCCCAGCCCTTTTCCTTCTACGCGTCTGCGTTCGCGATGCCCTTCCTGATAAACCTTCACGAACGTGATCCCCTTCCCACGAACGCGAAGGGCAATTTTACTCAGTGATTTTAAATACCCAAAACAGAACAGTGACGGGATTTTTCACCCAAAAACACACGAACTCATCTTCTCCACAGCCCATAGGCGATCTCTAGAGCTCTTCTTTACCAAAGCTTCTTGGGTAAGTATTATTTAACTTGTTCCCTTCATTTTCCTTCATCATTTATCAAATTCTTAGGCTCAAATCATGTAATCTAGGGTTGAAATTGGGGAAAATGGGTAGAGTTAGGGCTTTTCAATTTTCTTTGATTTAGACCTCATTTTGGAGTCAAATTTGAAAACAAATTGTATATTCGGGGTTGTTGGGGAAAGGGTGATATAAAATTGGTTAGAATCTCGTGTTTTAACCAAGCGGGCCCGGGGTCGACTTTAGAATTTTTGGAAGAAAGGTTAGGAATCTATATTTAGGCATTGGGTTTGATTTGTTTAGCTATTATTGATACTATAAAGTCGTTATTTCATAGATTTGATTGAGTTGGAACCAAATTTGAGAGGGAGAGCGGTCGCTGGGGATTGATCTAGCCGTATAAGTTGAGGTAAGTGTTTGGTCTAACTTTGGCTTGAGGGAATAGGAGTAGAGTCTTATTTGCTAATTGCTATTTGTCGAGTACAGTGTATAGGCATGGTGACGAGTATCTATGCACTGGTGTCGAGCATGACCGTGAGTCCTGAATTACTAAATTATCAAATACTTAATTGTTGTTTATGAGGACTTGGTTGGAAATCTTTAACACTGAGCCAGTAATTGTTGAGACTAAGTATTGATTTAATTGTGTTAAGTAGAGATTGAATAAGTATGGTTATAGCTGGATCTCCCTTGCCGAGATAGTTTATTATATTATCTTGTTCCCTTTCCGGGATAGTTTATTATATTATCTTGTTCCCTTGCCGGAATAGTTTATTATATTATCTTGTTTCCTTGCCGGGATAGTTTATTATAACATCTTTCTCTCTTGCGGGGATTATTTTACGTATTGTGTTGAAAGAAATGGGAGAGAGTGGTACGCCTACCACGTGATATTATGAAATGGGAGCGAGTGGTACGCCTACCACGTGATATTATGAAATGGGAGCGAGTGGTACGCCTACCACGTGATATTATGAAATGGGAGCGAGTGGTACGCCTACCACGTGAGATTATGAAATGGGAGCGAGAGGTACGCCTACCACTTGATATTATGAAATGGGATCGAGTGATACGCCTACCACGTGATATTGTGAAATGGGATGAAGTGGTACGCCTACCACGTGATATTATGAAATGGGATCGAGTTGCACGCCTGCAACGAGAGAAAATTGAAATAAGTGAAAGTGGTTTGTTTTCCCTTATTCTGTGTTAGAAGAAATCAGATGTAGTTCCTTTTGTTATTCCTGATACTCCGTTTTATCTACTACCCCATAAGCATGTTCCCCTCCCAGTTTAAATTATTTACTTTCCGCCATTATTTTGTTGTACTTGTATATATATCTGCACAGGTTTATCCGGTAGTCTGGTCTAGCCTCGTCACTACTTCACTGGGGTTAGGCCAGGCACTTACCAGCACATGGAGTCGGTTGTGCTGATACTACACTCTGTGTATTTTTTTTTGCACATATCCAGGAATTGGAGCAGCATTTAAGTAGCAGTAGCATTCTGGGAGCGAGCTTTCAGTCCAGGGACATTCGAGACAGCCTTGCTGATGTCCGCAGGCCCGGAGTCCCTTTCTATTTTATTCATTTTGTTATCATTTGTGCCGAAGCAGACAGTTTTATGTTTCATTCAAACCTTGTATTTAATATTCTCTAGACGTTCGTGAGTATTGTGACACCAGTCTTGGGTAGAGGATCTTGTTAAACTTCCGCATTTGTTTTTAGTTATTTATATTTAAGACTTCCACTTTATGATATTATGTTTTGTTTTATTAAATGGTCGAAAATTGCTAAATAAAGTAAATTGAGTTGGTTTGCCTACCTCCTATTAGTAGGAGCCATCACGACTCAAGAGGGTGAAAATTCGGATCGTGACAATATATCTCTGATGCACGCAATTCGACTCATGCTTCTCTTGTACCATCCATAGAAAAATTCACAAAAAATTAGAACTAACCTTACTATGACGAAATCTACAGCTGGATGAGGTGAAGATGGTGGCGGCCGTTACAACCCAAAGCTTAGGGAGATGTTGGCCGCTACGAAAAAAAAAAAGGTTAAGGTTCGGTGCTTGGATTCTGCCGCGACCATGGAGAATTCCAGGGTTCTTGTCGCAAGAGAGAAGAAGAAGAGAGGAGAAAGAGCTATACCTTGGAGAAGGGAGATGGTGGAAGTGTGGTGAAGCTCAAATTTTTTGATAGGGTGGAGGTGGGGAGGTAGGAGGCGGAGGTAAAATGAGGAGGAAAAAGAAGAAGGAAAGGAAGAGAACAGAAGAGACGGGCCAGGGGGCTTTGAAAATGATTTTCGACCGATTCGATCGAAAAAATAAAAATATTATAGTATAATTTAAAAAAATCTTTCCAACCGATTTGGTCGCTAAAAGCATTGACAAGTCAGGCTTAGGAATTCACAACAATTTTCGACCATATCGGTAGGAGTATTTTTTTTTAAAATATTTTATTTTAATTTTTTCCGACCAATTCAATCGAAATCCAAAATATAATGAACCTTAGGAATTTCGACTTTTATTGACCGACGGAATGTGTCGGAAATTTAGTTCCCACAATTTTGCGCCAAAATTAGCGACCAAAATAGCTGGTACAAGGTTGAAATATTTTAAGGAAAAAAAATAATTTTTTTGGCTATTTTCGACTGAAACAGTCGCTAATTTCTGACCTCTTTTTTCAATCGGAAAATTTTAGTCGAAATTTTGGCATTTTCTAGTAGTGGCTCAATGAAAAAAGATTATCACCAATGATTTCATTAACTTCTGAGAATTGAAGGCTACGTGTCCATCTATTGAGCTATCTGCATAAAACATTTAAAAGAACTTTATACGCGGGGCGGATTTTGAAGAGTACACGTGAATTTAATAGTTTTTTTGAATATTTTTCTTAAAAAATTCACATAAATAACTGTAAGTATTTAACTGTAAATTCAGTTATTATGTAGTACTAATTTGAGGTGGTTAATGGCGCTCCACGCGATTATTAAAGAGCTAATGAATGTACGAAACGATCAAGAATTCAATAATGAATTTATATGTTATTTCTCTTCTATATGAGAAGGAAAATATTCATAACATGTATTTGAGTCAATTCATACACTAATTTGTACGTTAATTCACCATTTGAATTATGAAGAAAGATTCAGAAAGAACACTAGAAAAATATAAAGTTCAGAGATAAAATTACATAATCTCATTTTGTAACTATTAATTAATTATCATACAACAGATGTCTCTAAATTATGTTTCCTTAGAGTTAATCTAAAGAAGTCAATCCCTAAATTCCAAGCTAAAAAAATACGACTTTAGATTTCAAACTCGCGTGCTCTATAAAAATTTTAAATTAACGGTGTCTAGGGGCAGCCCTTCCATAAAGCAAGTAACGCATCTGTTTTAGGCCCCACATTTATGAGGGCCTATTTTTTTGTTACACCTCATAGGCTATGCATAAGTTTAAAAAAAGGATCTGTGAAGTGAAAAAAATTAATTTCTTTCTTTAACAGATATAGAGAAGAAAGATTTGCAACTGCTATGATTTATGCCAAGAAAATTACACTTGAAATGAATATCGAACCCGAATTTCGTACGAAACGTATGATATATAGGAAGTAACAATTTGATGAGAATGTTGATAATAAAATCTCAACATTTTTCGAAGAATCCTTTGGAGTTGATTACTTTATACATTTAGACAAGCTTATCTTTTCACTTCAAAATAGGTTTGAACAATTCGAAGCATATGAAAATATTTTTGATTTTTTATTTAGCGGTAAAAATTAAGATCACTAGATGATGAAAATTTTAAAAAATATTGCCTTAGTCTTGATTGTTCCTTAAAGCATAATAATCAATTCGATATTAATGGTTTGAATTTATTTTCGGAATTAGAAATATTAAAAAAATAGTACAATTAGAAGATAACATTCTAATTGATACACTCGGTCAAAAAAATTAATTCTTTTTCCACTGCCTATATTACTTTTGGAATAATATTAATAACTCTTGTTTCCGCCGTTTCATCAGAAAGAAATTTTCAAAATTAAAATTATAAAATCTCACATAAGATCAACAATATCTCAATAAAGATTAAATTGATTAGTTATATTGTCAATTAAGAAAAACTTATTAGGAGTTATTGATTATAGAAACTTATTAATAACTTTGTATCTAAAAAAATACTAAAAATATATACTTCAAATAAATAATTAATTTAAAAAAATAAAGTTAAGGCCCCACACAAAATTTGGCTTTAGGCTACAAAACTAGTCGGACCGCCCATGATGGTGTCAATCCAACTTGATATTGTTTGTATGTCTTATTTTTACCGAACTTATAGATTGTAGACATTCTGTTATGGACAAATGAATAAATAGGAATATGCTAACTAAAATTAGAATATTAATTCGTGAGAAAATTTTCACCAAAAACTTTCTAGTAATGACATTCTTCATCTTGTCATTATCGTCAAAGGAGAGCTTTGTATTGTGTTGTTCAAGTTTAGCAATTGGCAATATTCAGTAAAATTATATCCTTAAAATCCAAGCAACTTCAAAATTGTAAGAATATTATTGGGTAGGTGAAGGAGAATATGTAAAATTGGAATCGAAAAAGATAATGGAAACTTACAATTTCAAGAAACTATGAAAATATTCAGTAAAATAATATTCTGAAAATTCATAGCAATTTCAACATTATAAAAATATTGTTGGGTAGGTGAAGGAGAATATGTAAAATTGGAGTCGAAAAAGATAATGGAGACTTTCAATTTCAAAAAACCATGACAATATTCAGTAAAATGATATCGTGAAAATCCATAGCAATTCCAACATTATAATATTTTTATTGGGTAGGTGAAGGAGAATATGAAAAAGATTATGAAACTTCCAATTTCAAGAAATCCATTTAAAGGCAACATATATGTTACTTTTGGGGGGGGGGGGGGGGCAGTAAATAGAATTTAATTGGCAAGAAAATACACAAAATGGAAGAAATGGTAGTGTAACGTCTTTCAAGTAAATATGTAGAATTTAATGGGTAGGTAAATACACAAAAAGGAAGGAAATAATATGGCATCTTTGGAACAAAGAAGAAAGGGAAAAAAACCGGATGACTTTTATTTTTGAAACTGTTGTTTTTTCAATTCCCTTATTTATTATGGAGCTACAATTCAAACCATAAATTATTGACTTTAAATAATTAAATATTATATTAAAATAGGTGTCACGAGCCGGATTTCCCACCATCGGGAGTCGTGATGGCACCTACTGTCGGAACTAGGCAAGCCAAGCACTTAAACATATTGGGATAACAACACAATAATAATAAGATAACGAATCTTTAAAATAAAGCGGAAGTTTGTTAAAATATAAATAACTGAAAATCCAAAATGCGGAAGTTTAACATTTCACTACCCAAGACAGGAGTCGCTACCTCAGGAACCACTAAAGAGTGCTACAAACAAGTCTGAATAGAAAATACATAATGTTTGTCTCGGTACAATGAAAACAAACTGAATATATGGAAAGGGACTTCGGCCTGCGAACGCCAGCTATGCTACCTCGGATGTCCCTGGACTGGAAGCTCGCTCCCAAAATACTACTGCTACTCAATTGCTGCTCCAACACCTGGATCTGTGCAAAAAGATGCACAGAGTGTAGCATCAGCACAACCGACCCCATGTGTTGGTAAGTGTCTGGCCTAACTCCGGTATATTTGAACTGCACATGTTTTGTTTGGTAGTCCGGTAATATATATATATATATATATATATATATATATATATATATACATACACGCAATAGAAGAGAAAACAGAAACTTAACAAGTCAAGAGGGAGGGGAGCATGCTGTAGGGGCTGTAGCAGTTTAGAATACAAGGTAAATAAATAAGGAATGAAACGGTGCAGCTACAAAGTCAACGGGGGTAATAAAGTAAACATGGCACGGAATGTCCCTTGGTGCATTAATAATCAAACATGGTACGGAATGTTCCTTCGTGCATTAATAATCAAGGCATGGCACGGAATGTTCCTTCGTGCATTAATAAAAAAAATGGTACGGAAGGTTCCTTCATGTATTAATAATCAAAACATGGCACAGAATGTCCCTCCGTACATTAATAATCAAAACATGACACGGAATGTCCCTCCATACATTAATAATCAAAACATGGCACGAAATGTTTCTTCGTGCATTAATAATCAAAACATGGCACGAAATGTTCCTTCGTGCATTAATAACCAAAACAATCGTGCATGGCATCACCCATCGTGCTTTATCACTCAACCTCACCCAAACAGCAATCATAAACAATGGGGGCGAGAGGGATAGACTAAAGTAGTAGATATCCCGGCGAGGAAAAATACAAGTAAACAGTCAAATCCCGGCAAGGGAACAATAACAATAACTTTCATATTCCGGCGAGGGAGATAATCAATGTACGTAAACAGTCCAGCAAGGGAATAATCACATCTGTTTATCTTTCTTTCATTTCTTACTCAATAGTTACTTATCATTCGAGCCAATTCTCTAAGGAGTTTACTAGTCATAAATTTCTTTCTCATACTCTTCACATTATATAAAGTTCACCAATTTAACAAGGAAGAGTCAGAACAAAACCAGAATAAGCATAATAAGGACTCACGGTCATGCTAGACACCGGTGTATAGATACTCGTCACCATGCCTATACACCGTACTCAACATTTAGCAATTAGCAATTAGTATTCTAAACATATTCCCTCAAGCCAAAGTTAGATCAAACACTTACCTCGGTCCAAAGAATAGCAATAAATCCTCAAATACCACCTTTCCTCTATAATCCGACTCCGAAACAATGATATCTAGGCATAATTAATTCAATAGTATCAATAAAAACTCAATGGCAACATCCCATAGCCTAGATATGAATTTCCTAGCATTCTTCCAAAATTACAAAAATTCTACACCGGGGCCACATGGTCCAAACACGAGGCTCGGACCAAAACCCAATCACCCATAACCCCACGAGTTCAAATATGCAATTTATTTTAAGATTCGACCCCAAATTGAGGTTGAATCATCCAAAATTCTCAAAACCCTAACTCTGCCCAAAACCCTTAATTTCTACTTTGATTTAGGTCTAGGAGTTTGATAAATGATGATAGAAAAAGAAGAAAACGAGTTAGCTAATGCTTACCCAAGAAGTTTTGGTGAAGAATAGCTCTAAAAATTGCCTATGTGCTGTGAAAAAGACAAGGTTTATGAAAAATGGGAATAATCCCGTAATAGTTTTGTTTTGAACTTAAAAATTCACTGGGCTAAATTGCCCTTCGCGTTCACGGGAAGGGGACCGCGTTCGCAAAGGGTAAACTGGACAATTCATCATGTTCGCGTGAGGGTCAACACGAACGCGTAGAGGAAAAATGCTGGGGGTCCAAGATTGGCCTACGCGAACGCGTGTAAAGGGACGCGAACACGAACGCGATAGAGGACACAATAAATCATTACGATGGCCAGAACGCGAACGCGAAGAACGGAAATACTGGGGCCTGAATTTGGCTTACGCGTTTGCGAGGGTTGTGATGTGAACATGAAGGGAGGGACCTGGGAAGTATCGCGAACGCGATCTGAAGGCCGCGAACGCGAAGAAGGGAACGCCTGTGCAAAAATTGCAGAAAATCTGCTATCATCCTAAGTCCAAAACTACTCCGAACACCTCCAAAAATACTCCCGAGCTCTCGGGGCTCCCAACCAATCACACACACTAACTCAACAACATCCTAAGAACTTATCCGTGCAATCAAATCGCCAAAATAACATCATAAACGAGAAATCAAACCTCAAAATCATCACTTTTTCATCAAACTTCATAAACTTCAAATTTTAGATATTTAGGTCCGAAACACGTCAAATGACGTCCGATTTCTTCCAAACTTCACAGAAAGCGCTTAACACATATTTAAGACTTGTACCGGGCGTCAGACCCAAAATACGAGCCTGATACCATATTCTTTTAACCAATTTTTTATTTCTATTTTCCTTAATAATTTCAGAAAATAATTTAATAGAAAAATTCTTTTACTCGGGTTCTAGACCTCGGATTTCGACTCCGGGCACATGCCCGAGTCCCATATTTTTCTACGGACTCTTCGCGACCGCCCCATCACGGGCCCGGATCCGTTTACCCAAAACGTTGACCAAGGTCAACTTTAATTATATTAATATCAAAATTCTTCAATTTTTTTATAGAATTTACATATTTCAACATAAAAGCTTTCTGGCTACGTGCCCGGACTGCGTATGCAAATTGAGGCAACTAAAAGTAAGGTTTTCAAGGCCTCAAAATCACGAAACGAATGAGGAAACAGGTGATGACCCTTTGGGTCGTCACATCCTCCACCTCTAAAACAACCATTCGTCCTCGAACGGACAAAAGAGAGAAGTACCTGAGTCAAGAAATAGATGAGGATAAAGGCTCCGCATATCAGACTCGGACTCCCAGGTCGAAGCCTCAGGGGACTGACCTCTCCACTGAACACGAACAGAGGGAAAACTCTTCGACCTCAACTATTGAACCTGTCGGTCTAGAATAGCTACCGGCTCCTCCTCGTAAGATAGATCCTTGTCCAACTGGATAGTGCTGAAATCTAACACGTGGGCTGGATCGCCGTGATACCTACGAAGCATGGACACATGAAACACTGGATACACGGCTGACAAGCTAGGTGGCAAGACAAATCTCTAAGCCACCTCTCCCACACGATCGAGAATCTCAAATGGCCAATGAACCTAGGCCTAAGCTTGCCCTTCTTCCCAAATCTCATCACGCCCTTCATAGGTGACACTCGGAGCAAGACCCGCTCACCACCCATGAAATCTACATCTCGAACCTTACGATCCACATTCTCTTTTACCGCAACTGAGCCGAATGAAGCTTGTCCTGAATTATCTTGACCTTATCCAAGTCCTCCTGAACTAAATCTGTGCCCAATAACCGAGCCTCTCCCGGCTCAAACCATCCGACTGGAGACCAACATCGCCTACCATACAACGCCTCATATGGAGCCATCTAAATGTTGTACTGGTAGCTGTTGTTGTAGGCGAAATCCGCTAAAGGCAAAAACTGGTCCCAGGAGCCTCCAAAATCAATGACACAGGCTCGGAACATATCCTCCAATATCTGAATAGTCCTCTCGGACTGGCCGTCCGTCTGAATATGGAACACTGTGCTCAACTGAACTTGGGTGACCAACTCCTGCTGAACTGCTCTCCAGAAGCACGAGGTAAACTGCGTACCCCAATCCGAAATGATAGATGCCGGAACCCCATGAAGGCGAACCACCTCTCGGATGTAGATCTCAGCTAACCTCTCCGATGAATAAGCGCCTGCAATAGGAATAAAATGTGCTGACTTGGTCAGCCTATCAACAACGACCCAAATAGCATCAAACTTCTTCCGAGTCATCGGAAGTCCAGTAACGAAATCCATGGTAATTCTCTCCCACTTCCACTCGGGAAGCTCAATCCTCTTGTGACGGCCCGACCCGTCGTCACGAGAGTTATCTCCATGTTTCCCCCATATTGTGTTGCTTCATGTTTTTATATCAGTATTAGAGTTGATCGGGTGTAATTGAATTGGTTTTGGTTGAAAATAAGGCACATAGCCTCTTAGAAGGAAGCTTGTTTTAGAAAAGTCAACCGGAAGTTGACTATGTGGTTAGAGGGCTCGGATGTGAATTCCGGTGGTTCGGTTAGCTTCGGGGGATGATTTGCGACTTAGGAGAGCGATCATAATTGAATTCGGAGGTCCGGTTTAGAATTAGGCTTGAATTGGCGAAGTTTGAATTTTGGCGGATTCTGGTTGATAGGTGAGATTTTGATCCGAGGATCGGAATGGAATTCCGAGAGTTGCAGTAGCTTCGTTAGGTGATTCTGGATATGTCTGCAAATATTTAGGTCATTCAGACATCTTTTGGTCGGGTTTTTGAACGAATGCGCATTTCGGAAGTTTTGAAGAAACTTAAGCTTTGATTTGATGAAAATGGACGATTTTGATGTTAACGATAGTGGTTTTATGATTCGAGCAAGTTTGAATGAGGTAATAGAACTTATTTGTGATTTGGTTGAGGTTCCAAGGGCCTCGGGGTGATTTCGAATGGCTAACGGAAATTTTTGAGTTGAAAAATGCAGCAGAAAAATTGCAGAGAACTTTTGTTCTATGCGATCGCAGAGGGTTTCATGCGATCGCATAGAAGGAATTATGGGGGCTGTTTGGTTGTGTTATACGTTCGCATAGGGAGTTTTGCGATCGTATAGAGTAATTTGAGACCCTGGAAATTTGTTCTATGCGATCGCATAGGGTTAAATTTGGAGCCGGAATTTTTGTTCTATGCAATCACAGAGGGTTAGCTACAGTACCCGGAATTTTGTTCTATGCTATCGCAATGCTCTAATGCGATCGCATAGTGTTAGCTACAGTACCCAGGATTTTTATTCTATGCAATCGCATAGAG
>MU717127.1:29706-81957 GCA_026770625.1 Nicotiana glauca | reverse complement strand
AGTCAAGCCCAATAGGAATTAAAGCCTAGACTCTTATGAGTTTGTGGCCCCAAAAATGCAAAACTATTAGGTAATGATAAACAATTAAGATTTCACTTTGCTATTAGAGACAACACAAGTAGAAAATATAGTATACGTTAGGTATGACCTTAATAAAAATGAGATGAGCCTCGCCGCTTTAAATATACAATTGTGGGGCCCTCAAGTAAATTGTTATAAAAATCTTAGACTTGGAAGGACCGTTTAGCAAATTCCACGGTCTTTCCCAAAGTTCACATAGACGTAGATACTTTAGGCACGATTTGTAATAATATTACATTCCTAATACGGGTGCACATTTATGTGACCCAAATTCAAATCTCAACGAAGTCGAAATGTATTAAAAGCCACGGGCGTACTGGCACGGCGTGGTCCAAAATACATTTTCACGACGTTGCAATTCTTGTAAAATTAAATAATAAAGCGGAATTATAATAAATGCACATAAAAATGGAACATATATAGAAATCAAATAAAAACAAATACAACAGTTGAGCGACCGTGCTAGAACCACGGAATTCGGGAATGCCTAATACCTTCTCCCGGGTGAACAGAATTTCTTATCCGAATTTCTAGTTCGCGGACTGTTAACAGAGTCAAACTTTCCTCGGTTCGGGATTCAACCGGTGACTTGGGACACCATTAATCTCCCAAGTGGCTATTCATGAATCTAAATAAATAAATCTCGTTCTGACTGTCCTTAAATTGGAAAAACTCCTTCCTTTTTATTATATCCCTTCCCGGGGTGTAGTAAATAGCTCGTAAAAAGGAGGTGTGACACCGTGGACTTCGCTTGTCCTACTTGGGCTCCTGTTTTCATTGGGGTAGCGTCGCTAAACAAAGCAATTTTGATAGTAGTCATGCATGATTTAGAAAAAGTGTATCGTAAATACATATAAAAAATAGTTTTCTTTTAGATGAACCGACGACTGCGATGAGGTTCAAGACCTTGCAACCTCTCTCGCTCCGGAATTTTGAGGGTCCTCCTCAAAATTCTGCCCTAGTTTACTGGGCTGGTGATTCTGACGGCTGCGTGTTGGTGAGTGGCTGAAGATCAACTTTGGAATTTTGAGGGTCCTCCTTAAAATTCTGCCCCAGTTTCCAATATCGGGGGGAAATGAAAATTTTATTAAATTGTGACCGAACCCATAAGGCTGCCTACGTATCCCCTCTTAAACGGGAATAAGGTCAGGCGTAGTTCAATTACATCATAAATAAATCATAAATGGCTACACATAGTATCGCTTCACTGAATCTAAATTGATCAGCTTCGGCCAAACTTCTCCGTCCATTTCTGCAAGTATGAGGGCTCCTCCGGTTAGAACCCAGTGAACCATGTACGGACCTTGCCAGTTGGGAGATAATTTCCCTTTGGCTTCATCTTGATGCGGAAAAATCTTCTTTAATACCAGCTTCCCTGGTGTAAACTGTCTTGGCTTGACTCTTTTGTTGAAGACTCTGGACATTCTATTCTGATACAATTGACCATGGAAAACTGCATTCATTCTCTTCCCATCTATAAGAGCTAGTTGCTCGTAGCGACTTCTCACCCACTCTGCATCATCAAGTTCTGTTTCCTGTATGATCCTCAAGGAGGGAATTTCTACCTCGGTTGGAATGATCGCTTCTATACCATAAACCAACATATATGGAGTTGCCCCAATTGATGTGTGAACTGTGGTACGGTATCCCAATAAGGCAAATGATAACTTCTCATGCCACTTCTTATGTTTTTCTATCATTTTCCTTAGTATCTTCTTGATGTTCGTGTTCGCCACTTCTACAACTCCGTTCATTTGAGGCCTGTAGGCTCTAGAGTTCTTGTGTTTGATCCTGAATGTTTCACACATTGCTTTCATCAGATTACTATTGAGATTGGAACCGTTGTCAGTAATGATAGACTCTGGGATGCCGAATCGACAAACGATACGATCGCTAACAAAGTCTGCCATGACTTTCTTAGTCACTTCCTTATATGATGTTGCTTCAACCCATTTGGTAAAATAATCAATTGCCACTAGAATGAACTGGTGCCCGTTTGATGCGGCAGGCTCGATAGGTCCGATAACATCCATTCCCCAAGTGGCGAACGACCATGGCGAGCTTGTTGTAGTAAGCTCATTTGGAGGCACCTTTATCATGTCTGCATGTATCTGATAGCAATGACACTTTCGGACATACAGGATGCAGTCTGTTTCCATAGTCATCCAAAAATATCATGCCCAGAGTATCTTCTTTGCTAAGACAAAATCGTTCATATGCGGATTGCAGGTCCCAGCGAGAACTTCTTATAATAACCTAGATGCTTACTTTGCTTTGACAAACCTTAGTAATCCCAAATCTGGAGTCCTCCTATATAGGATTCCTCCACTGTGGAAGAAGTTGTTAGATAACCTTCGAAGTGTGCGCTTTTGAGTAGGATTTGCAAGTTTTGGGTATTCTACCTTTGTCAAATATTCCTTGATATCATGAAACCAAGGCTTTCTGTCCGCTTCTTGCTCGACATGAGCACAATAAGCTGGCTGATCATAAATCATTAGCGGGATAGGATCAATAAAATTCTTATCTGGGTGTTGGATATAGATATAAGGTGGCCAATGCATCGGCAAACTCATTCTGGACCCGGGGAACGTGCCGCAACTCTGTCTTTGTGAACCTCTTTCTCAACTCCTGAACATGATACAAATATGGGAGTATCTTGGAATTCTTAGTTACCCATTCTTCTCGGACCTAATGTATAAGCAGGTCTAAATCTTCGATCACTAGCAATTCCTGAATGTTCATATCAATGGCCAACTTGAGCCCGAAGATGCAGGCTTCGTATTCGACCATGTTTTTGGTGCACGGAAACCTGAGCTTAGCAGACGCCGGATAGTGCTGACATGTTTTTGACACTAAAACTGCTCCTACACCAACTCCCTTGAAATTTGCTGCTCCGTCGAAAAATATTCTCCAACCATCATAGGATTCTGCAATATCTTCTCCTATGAATGATACCTCTTCGTCAGGAAAATACATCTTTAGAGGTTTGTATTCTCCATCCACGGGATTCTCGGCGAGATGATCTGCCAAGGCTTGTCCTTTGATTGCTTTTTGAGTTACGTAAACAATGTCGAATTCACTTAGCAAGATTTGCCACTTGGCTAGCTTGCCATTAGGCATGGGCTTTTGAAAGATATACTTCAGTGGATCCATTCTTGATATGATATAAGTAGTATAGGCACAAAAATAGTGCCTCAGCTTCTGAGCTACCCAAGTTAGAGCACAACAGGTGCGTTCCAATAGCGAATATCGGGCCTCGTACGGGGTGAACTTCTTGCTTAGATAGTAGATGGCCTGCTCCTTTCTCCCCGTTTCGTCATGCTGTCCAAAACACAACCGAATGCCCCATCCAATACTGCAAGGTAGAGCAATAGAGGTCTACCTGGTTCGGGCGAAACCAAAACTGGTGGCGTTGACAGGTATTCCTTGATTTTGTTGAAGGCTTTCTGGAAATCATCAATCCATTTGGTTGTGGTGTCCTTATTCAATATTTTAAAGATCGGCTCACAAATGACAGTGGATTGAGCTATGAATCAGCTAATGTAGTTGAGTCTCCCCAAGAAACTCATCATGTCCTTTTTGTTCTTTGGCGGTGGCAATTCTTGAATGGCCTTAACCTTTGATGGGTCCAATTCTATCTCTCGGCGACTCACAATGAACCTAAGTAGCTTCCTGTAGGAACCCCGAATGCACATTTTGCGGGATTCAGTTTTAGATTGTACTTTCTCAGTCTCTTGAAGAATTTCCTCAGATCTTCCATGTGATCAGTGGCTTTCTTGGATTTAATGATGACATCGTCTACATAAACCTCGATCTCTTTGTGTATCATATCATGGAAAATAGTAGTCATGGACCTCATGTAGGTGGCCCCAGCATTCTTTAACCCAAACGGCATCATCTTGTAATAATACATCCCCCATGGCGTAATGAAAGCCGTTTTCTCCGCGTCTTCCTCATCCATCCATATCTGATGATACCCAGCAAAACAATCAATGAATGACTACAACTCATGCTTGGCGTAGTTGTCAATTAGAATGTATATGTTTGGCAAGGGGAAGTCATCTTTTGGATTGGCCTGGTTGAGATCCCGGTAGTCAACACAGCCTTTGACCTTCCCGTCCTTCTTCGGTACTGGCACAATATTAGCTAACCATGTCGGATATTCCACTATCCTGAGAACCTTAGCTTTGACCTGCTTAGTGACTTCTTTCTTAATTTTTAAACTCATATCTGGCTTGAACTTCCTGAACATCTGCTTTACCAGGGGATATGTCGGATCGGTTGGCAACTTGTGAGCTATAATAGATGTATTGAGACTGGTCATATCATCATACGACCAGGCGAATATGTCCTCATATTCCCTTAGAAATTTTGTATACTCTTCCTTCTCTGACGGTGACAAATGAGCACTGATGCGCATTTTTTTAACATTTTCTGTATCTCCCAAGTTAACCACTGCAGTTTCGTCCAAGTTGGACTTAACTCTATTCTCAAAATCCTCAACTTGTTTAACAACCTCTTCTGTTATATCATCTTTTTCTAAGTCTATATTCATTTGTTGCATTGGCTCGTTGCGAGTCACAATCGTCGGTTCATCAAGATAAGTAATAGTAATGCTATATAAATAAAGTAAACGATAAAAAGTAATAAGAGCAAGATTTATAAGAAACTGAAATGCTTTGATAAATTTCATAATTGTTTTGAACATTTGAGCTCTTATTTTGAAATTAAAAATGCAGAAAGAAAGTCAACTAGCGAAAAGTAAAAGATAATGCATGGTGCTTTGTTCAGCCTTGCTACCCCGAAGATTTTCGGGCTCTGGTGGTTCTGACAGACCAATTGTTGAGGTGTGCTCCTTGGCTTACAGCTTGTAGGAAAGGGCCTTCCTCCCCTTCCTCCTCGAAAATGACACAACAATCCATGTTGTCATCTTCCAAAAACAAATTCCTCATTGTCGCTAGCGCTTCCTCTTCCTCTGACCCATATATGACATCGGCTGGCTGGAAAGTCTGCTCCAAGTGAGGTATCGGATGTTCCAGTGGGTAATAGGTACCGTGCCATGGTGGCGACCATTCATTGAAATCTTTCCAGGTGTATTCATATCCTAAACCAAAAGTGGTACCATGTTTCTTCAGCTTGATGGGTTTGGCAATTCCCTGGAGGTTTTTGCCAAGTACCTTGCCAGGTTCGTATCCATACCAATTCAGTATGCTTTCAATCGTTTTATCCCACCATTTATCCTTGTCCACTGTGTTGACTCGCTCAATATGGTGGTAGGTCTCTTCGCCTATTTTCCTTCCTCCTTCGATTGTCGGGATGGTTTGGCGACTGTATATGGGATTGCTACCGTCACCGTGAATGATAACCTCTTGGTGATTCTACTCAAATTTTATTGCCTGGTGTAGGGTTAATGCTACAGCTTCAGCGGCATAGATCCAGGGCCGTCCCAATAACAAGTTGTAAGATGCTGGGACGTCTATCACTTGAAAGTCAACGTCGAACCAAGTCGGTCCCATCTGCAGACATAAATTGATCTCCCCAATAGTGGAACTTGGGGGTCCATCGAAAGCTTTAACATTGATGGCTACATCCTTGATCTCATGCAGGCTCTTTTCCAATGTTCTAAGAGTCACCAATGGACAAATCTTGAGGTTGGACCCTCCGTCAACCAGAATTCTGGTGATGAAATGATCCTCGCATTGCACGGTGATGTGTAATGCCTTGTTGTGGCTTAGCCCTTCTGGTGGTAGCTCATCTTCATGTAAAGTGATTTTGTGACTCTCCAATACTTGCCCTACCATGTTTTCCATTTCTCCTTCAGTTATGTTGCTGGGTATATATGCCTCACTCAATATCTTCAACAAGGCATTCTTATGTGCATCAGAGCTTTACAGTAGAGCTAAGATGGAGATCTGAGCTAGCGTCTTGTTCAACTGATCAATGAACGAGTACTACTTTGCTTGTATCTTTCTCCAGATATCATCAGGTTCAGTTTCAATAGGCGGTCCAGAGGCCTGCTTACTTGATTCAGCTAAATGTTCCGGAGTATAAACCCTGCCGGTTCTTGTCATACCCTGCGCCGCAACTGCTTCTCTGGTGTTGGATTTTCCTTTTCTCCTTGCCTCGACTGTGTAATCCTAGGGGATGGTCTTCGTATGGAATGGTGTTATGCCTGACATTGCCACTGGAATGGGTACTTTTGCTTTGGAAGGTAACACAGCAACTTCAAATGGTGTAGGTGCCTCTGGGGACCCAAACTTGACCTCAATTGGTCCTGGATTCTTCGCAGAAGGAGGTGCCTCGAACTCAAATGGTATGGACATGTTCACTTCAGCATTTTCAGAAGGCTGAATTTGGACTATAATCGGATTAAGTGTGACCGTTGGTTTCTTTGGCTCGTCATCTTCAGCGATTAATCCGATCGATCCTTTGGGGTCCCAATCATCTTCTATCTCTATCATATGAACGACTCCACCTTTATGTTCGGGCAGAGGGTTGTTGCGGACATTCGGAGTGGGCTCCTTTGCCACAATGATCTTGTTGTCAATCAAAGCCTGAATCTTGTCCTTCAGGGAGCGACACTCATCAATAGTATGCCCCTTCATGCTGGAATGGTATGCACATATTTTGTTTGGGTTGACCAATTGGGAAGGATTTTTGGAGTTATGGCAGGGATAGGGGTGATGTAACCAGTAGCTTTAAGCCTTTCATACAGCTAGTCGATTGGTTCGGCAATGGCGGTGTATTGTTTGGGAGGTCTACGGTCAAAGTTTGGTCGGGGTCTAGGGAAATTTTGGCGAAGTGATTGATAGTAAGCTTGCTGGGTATTGTAGGCTTGGTAGACGTGTGTGGGTTGGGAGTATTTGGGTGATGTGGGCTGGCATGCGGGAGGTGGAGATGATTGGTAAGTAGGTGGTGGATCCTGGTAAGCGGGCGAAGGTGCTGGGTAATTTGAGGTAGGTTGATATATAGGAGGGGGTATTGGGTAGGTTTGGTATTTTATTAGGGATTTTGTTCTCTGTGCAACCATCGCGGCACCTACATCCCTTTTCTTGGATATGCCACCAGACTGTAGAGCCTTGTTGGTAGCCTGCAATGCTTCAAAGTTAGTGACCATACCACTTTTGATACTGATCGCAGTAGACTCAACCTTAAGAAGAGTGGGCGCTAATACTTTTACCCAATAGTGGTATCGGGGTCAATTTCCATAGGGAGCTAGATGAGGGAGTAGAGTATTTGTTAAGTCTAGAGATGTGTTTTGGCCTCTAATTGTACTTCTACCATTTTTGGGTTTTGATATTTATCAACTACAATTTAACAACTACTAATCAGAACAAAATTATGCTAATATATTTATTCTAGTTTGTATGCAAGAGAGAGAGAGAAGAGCACTAGGGTCGTGGCATTTACCTAGGTGGTCAACTAACGGATAGAGATTCCTAATGCAAGAATGATGATTATGGGACTTATGCTATAACCGTTGCACTTTTGCACCCACTCACACACCTCTCGGTAGAGAGAATGATTTTGCCCAATTGACTCTCTCGAGACCAATTGGGTAGGCCAATTTGCCCAAGAAACTTAGGGTTCAAGTTGGGTAATTACTCTTTCGAGGTTTAACCCATTAATTGGGACTACCATTCTCGTGGGTCCATTCTAATTCCTTGTTAGAATTAATCTTGGGGTCATAGACTCTCTTTCTCAAGAAGAGTCAAGACCCACTAAGCTAGACCTAGTGTTTGCAACCACCAAATCTTAATGAAAATATAAGATTAACCCAATTAACAAATACCCAACATCATTCATGCACTAAACAATCACACCCATTAATTACCCACACTAGGGTTGAGCCACAACCCTAGCTAATGGGTTTAGCTAGACATAGTAGAAACAAAAATTGAAGGAATAGTAGAAGAAATTGACATAATAATTAACTACAATATTAATCTATTCAAATCCACGTTAATACACGAAGAAGTTGCCCAAAATAGGCTTAGACTTGAGTCTCACGAGTGCAGCAGCTATCTCTAATACAAAACTTCACCTAAAATTGATAAAATATTCTATTTATACTAGGCTAGAAAAATTGGACAAAAATGCCCCTGCGGGACTGGTGCGGACCGCGCAGAAATGTTGCGCGGCCGCGTAGGGTCTTGGTATTCAATGTCTTCACTCTAGAGCTGGGGGCACGGACCGCGCAAAAAGGGAGCGCGGCCGCGTTGACTGAGGAACGCGGACCGCGTAGAAATGGGGCGCGGCCGCATGGATAAATTGGCCACAAATGACAATTCTCTGAATCTCATCCACGCGGACCGCACTATTTTGGTGTGTGGCCGCGTGGGCTTTTCCTTAGCCTCTGAAGTTCCTCAGGCGTGGACCGTGTCAGAGTGAGCGCGGACCGCGCAGGTCTCAAGCAGGATCCCAACTCTCTGAATCTCCAGCGCGGCCGCGTAGCAAATCAGTGCGGTCCGCGTTGGGTCTATTTAATCTTCACTTTACTTGACTTTCACACTTGGCAGATTTCACTCCTTGTCGAGCCGATTTGTGACCATTGTCATCTTGTCATTCAAACCTGCGATCAAGTGCAATTTTGTTAGCATTTTGGGACTAATTTATGACAAATCACGCACAAAGCTTAGGCAAGAATGAGTATAAAACATGTTAAAATCATAGTTATCAACTCCCCCAAACCTAAACCTTTGCTTGTCCTCAAGCAAATAAAATAAGACCTACCCCTCATTTGAAAACAACCAGTTAAATCCTGCCTATCCTAAAGTAACCTCAACAAGCGTCAATTGGGACTAACAATTGCCCTCAATGCGAATGCATCATTAACACATTTAAGCTTTGAAAAACTTGTGGATCAAGTGTGACACAAGAGCATCAAGAGTTGACACATATTCATCAAAGAACTTTTCTCAATTACTTTGGTCATTGTGGAACCCAAACTCGCACATCCTCAACTTTTCCTAAGTTAACCTTGCCTTTTAGAGTATTGACACACAAACCGAGGTGGATGAAATTTCACTCATCTCTCTCAAAGAAAAGGCCATAAGTCCGGCTCTAAATACCATATGCTTGCCCCTCATGTAAGTGTCCACTAATGTAGGCTTCCCTCAACTCAAGATCATATAGGGCTTTTGAGGAGTCATTGTGAAGGCTTTTGGGTAAAGGTAGGACATGTTTGTACAATTGGGTTCAATCTTCTCTTAAGCACTTCTTTTGATTCATTTTGGTACACTCTCTTGAATCATTTGAGTATTTCTTCTTTCAAGGGGTTAGAGAGACATATTGTCACTCTCTTTTTTTGCAATTCAAAGCTTTCTCCTTTTTGTTCACCTTTTTCACATCTTTTTTTCACTTTTTTTGTTGTCCTTGAATTCCCCTTTTCGTTCTAATTCACTTTTTGTCTTTCTTTTTGACTTTTTCTCTTTTTCATTTCCTTCCTTTTATTTTTGCTTTTGTGCCTTTTCACCGTATTGGTGCCTTTCTTGTCTCTCCCCCAAACTTAGACATTTGCCATTACTCAAGGGAAGATTTGGGTGCCAATTCATTAAAAACGGGTATAGGCTTGTAACTTTGGTTCATGAAAGAAGAAGGTTTAAGGCCCAAAAGGGGTGAACTAGGGATCATTTCATTGGTAGGTCATGGGAATTGTTCAAATTTTGCAGTTTGGATCAAGGATGGCCTATAATTACTTCTCAAGTCAAGTTTCACCTATGATTTCGCCTCAACAAACATTCAGTGGCAAGTTCTAGACCATTGGCTTGGTACTTAGGCTCACAATTCAAATCCTCACCACACACTCAAGGATTGCTAAAGACGGAGTCGAGGTCCCACCACAACCTTAGTTACGATTCAAGCGCACAATGGCCCACATTGACCACGTGATGATTTTTTGGTCAACACAAGAGTCTCAAGGCCACGACTTTCACCATCCTAAACACAACATCATGTCTTTGACCATGGGATCAAAGGCAAGTGTGTTAGGCCCAAGTGAAGCTTTGCCTGAGGTACCCTTAACTACAAAAACTTGAAAATCAAAAAGAAAAATCAAAAATGGACTCAAACCCTTAAGAAGGTTGTCATGCCATCTATCATTGGGAAGAGCCACCCGGTTCGCACAACACTCTACCCTTGGAAAGAACCGTGGCATTAAGAAAACCAAGGTCTTATTGCAAACATCAGAACAAAACACAAAGGTTGCGAGCCTAACTTTGCAACTAAAACAAATTTTTTTAATGAAAATAGAAAACCAAGAAAGTAAAAACGGAAAACCGAATGAATATGTACAAAGGGGAAGTAGAATATATAACTGGGGATAGTGAATATCTACATAAAGTTGAAAAGCATCCGAAATGAAAAGTTATATACAAACCATCTATCAACTAAGAATGTGCTAAAAGCAAAGAAGATATATACAGTTATCCAATGTATCAGGATCAAATAGTAGGGCACACCCCCATGAATAAAAGCTGGCATTGTCCCCAATGCCAACTTAGAAAAACAAGCTCAACAAAAACATCAACAAAGGATATAGAAAAGGCCCCTCAAGCCTGCTCCACATGCGTGGTATCTCCTGTCGTCCCCGGGTCCTCTGTAGTAGTCGGGACCTCAGACTGGTCTCCGACCTGCTGCTGCTCTGCTGCTGGGACATGTGCCGGATCTGGGACAGGATGAACCACTGGAGGGGCACTGGATGAACTCTCCGGAACCTTGGCCACATCTATCACAACTCCCTCAGTGCTAGGGAGTTTCCTTTTCTTCCTCGGCCTGGGAGTCTCCTCCTGTTGTGGCTGGACTGGTGCCGGATCTACAACTGGGTCCCCAAGGAGTAAGTCAAGTGGCATCTAATCCACTAGCAGCTTATCCACATCCTCCCTCAACTTTGTAACCGACTCCTTTGAAGCCTTTTGCTTCCTTAGTTTCCTGTGCTCCCGAGCCAGTTTTCCCAAGGCATCCTGCTGCGCCATCATGTTTTCCTGGTTGGCCAGGATCTTTTTTAGTGTCTCCTCAATGGAAGGAGGATCTCAACTATGGTATGAGCGGACTGTGCCTAGAATACAGTGTCCAAGTTTGACAACTTGGATGTCGCAGATGACATCCAGTTGTTCAAACTGGCTAGAGACTGAGCAAACTGGTGGGCAGTGAACCGGTGAGTCTTCGATGAAGGGACATCCGGGTCCGCTGAAATAGATGGACCAACAATAGTAGAAGGACCCGGAGGCAATGCCTCACCGGTAGCAGGGATAGTGGAAGGCTCAGTGGACTGCTCAATAACCGCTGGCTCCTCAGACTGGCCAGGTGCGGTGGAGGTGGATGTCTGAGGCTTTTTGGACTTCTTTGGGTTGTCGGGACCCAACTGACTATACCATGAGTAGGGGGCCACCGGATCCACCTTGACATCATACTTCTTTTTCTTCACATTCAATTCTCTAAAGTACAGGGAAAGAGTGTTTGGGAAGGGGTAGTTGGTGTTGGTCTCCTGACCAACTGTAGAAATCACCCTTGACATGATGTTTCCCACATTCAAAGGAAACCCCGCCATGATAGATGCCACCAAAACAACTCGGGGAATAGGAATAGAGTGATCGTGTGTGGACGGGTCAAGTCCACTACACACGAAAGTCAACCACCCCTTGGCTTCAAAATTCAAAGTGTTCCTATAGATCTTCTCTTGTGCTTTCAACCAACTTGGGACTGTACCCGGAACTGCCAAGTGCTGGGCCAACCAAGGACGAAGCTCTTATTTCATTGCCAGCTTTTCTAAGTACTAGGTTTCATCCTCTTCATTGAACCCCAAAAATTTATTCAGGGACTTCCCATCGAACATCACTACTTTGTCCCTCATTTGAGTCACTTTTGAGTCCCTCACTATATGATGAACATTACAGTAAAACTCTTTCACCATATGTTCATTTGCGACTATGCAACGCTCCTCGAAGAAACCCAAACCCTCTCTAGTGCGGAATTGTGCTTGTACATGAGGGTTGAGAGGGACAAGATCAACATCTATGAATTGCCTCTCCGGAATCAGCTTTCTTTTGGGCCACCACTCCCGGAATTTGTGAAAAGCAACCTCACTAACAAACCTCTCTGCCCATGCCTCCGTTTCCTGGTTCGCTCTATCCCCCCGACTTGTGGCTCACCTCCCTCAGCATACCTTCCACTCTCCCCTGATAGTGAAGCTGTGGGAGAAGTGGAGTATTAGACGAGTCCGAGACGACATTCACTGGTTTCTTGGAAGTGGCCACATCAGCATGACCAGAAGAAGAAGAATCACGAAGCTGCAATGATGTGGACATGTGGGTGGGGGAAAACTCCGAGGTAATACTCCGTGAAGGTGCGTACTCACTCCTCGTGAAATGGGATGCAGCCCGGTCAGCTTCCCGAATTATCTTGTGGGTTTTCTTTATCATCTCCTGGGTTTGGGGAGTGAGTTTTACAATCCTCTTGCCTTTCCCCCCGGGAGGAACCACCTCTCCCGGGTTGTTTTTGTTCTTTTCCGCCTCTTTTCTTAACCATTATCTGCAGAGAAAAGTCTAACATTGTTAGTTGAAGCACATGCAGTGAATTGGATGGAACAATAATGCACAGTGTATGATCAAGGTTGTATAACAGAAGGGGCACGGAGCGCACAAAAGTGTCACGCGGCCGCGCTGGGATGGCGCGGACCACGTAAAATTGGAGCGCGGACCGCGCTGAGCATGTTCCAGGGAAACGCCTCTCTGAATCCTACCTGCGCGGACCACACTATTTTGGACCACGGGTGTACAGGACTGGCACGGGCCGCATACAAATGGATGCGGACCGCACTGGGAAATGACTTTTAAAACCACTATCTGAACCTGGCACGTACGGTCCGCACTGATTTGGACCACGGCCGCGCTGAGATGGCGCAGACCGCGCACAAATGTTATGCGGACCGCGTAGGAGAAGTCAGCACACAACCAACAAGAAGCGCGGACCGCGCAGAAAAGAAGCACGGCCGCGTAGGGCAAATATTTAACTGAGTGCGAGATTTTTCATTTAAGTCCAATTTTTAGATCAAAGCATGGGTCCTAATTGTCCCTACTCAGTTACTAATCAAGAATTAATGCCCATTATTTCACGAAAAACACATAAAATCTGTCCTAACAGTTAAAACTAAGAGAGAAAGAAGAAAAGAAGAAGTTATACTAATAGGAAGCAACTAACAATGAACAAAAATTAACTAGGAATAAGATTAGTGAACAATGTTACCAGGGATTGATAAAATCTCTAACTACTTGAAGAAAGTTGTTTTGGATGCAAAGTGAAAATTGAGAGCCCAGGTAGAAAATTGGCGAAAAGGTTAAAAAGAAGCCCGGGGTCCCTATTTATAGAAAACACTGTGGGACCCCTGTACTTACCAACCAGCACGACCGCACAGAAATGACCGCGGACCGCGCTGGATTTCCAGCAGCCTTAATAGCTTGAACAGCCCACGCGGACCGCACTGATTTGTCACGCGGCCGCGTGGGAAATTTCAGAGAACCAGTAAATTGGGCTTCTCCTGCGCGGACCGCAAAAAAATGGACGCGGACCGCATAGCTAACTTCAGAGACTTGGTTCACATTTCACCACCCTGCGCGGACCGCACTGATTCGGTGCGCGGCCTAGCAGGCAAACTTCAGAGACCTTGATTTTTGGCACTTTTGTCCTGCACTGGTCCAACATCAACCCTGCAACATCTCACAAACCATGAGCTCAGAAGTCCTAATCTACAACAGAAATTGAAAAGAAAGAAAAAGACATGGGTTGCCTCCCAAGAAGCGCCTGATTTAACGTCGCGGCACGACGCATGTTACTATCATATCACTTCAAATGAATAAGTGCCACCACGTTTCTGTCATCAATCTTCCCTAAATAGTGCTTGACACGATGCCCATTTACCCTAAACACTTCACCATTCTTATTTTTAAGATCAAGGGCACCGAAAGGAGTTACAAAGACCACTTCAAAGGGACCACTCCATTTGGATTTGAGTTTCCCCGGAAATAACCTTAGCCGAGAATTGAAAAGAAGAACCATGTCGCCCACCTTGAATTCTTTACCCCGAGCATACTTATCATGGAGGTACTTCATCTTGTCCTTATACAAGGACGAACTGGAGTAAGCATGGAATCTAAACTCATCAAGTTCATTCAATTGCTCCACTCGGAGGTTGGCCGCAATGTCCCATTCCAAATTCAACTTTTTCAATGCCCACATCGCCTTATGCTCTAGTTCCACTGGGAGATGACAAGCCTTACCAAACACCAATCGATATGGAGACATAACAATCGGAGTCTTATATGCCGTCCGATAAGCCCAAGGAGCGTCATCCAACTTCTTTGACCAATCGGTCCTATTTGCATTCACTGTTTTGGACAAAATACTCTTAATTTCCCAATTAGAAACCTCCACTCGGCCACTTTCTTGAGGATGGTATGGGGTAGTCACCTTGTGGTTAACTCCATATTTAGCGAGCAAAGAATCAAAGGCCTTGTTGCAAAAATGGGACCCCCATCACTAATGATAGCACGAGGGGTTCCAAATCTAGTGAAGATGTTCTTTTTCAAAAATGCCACGACACTCCGGGCTTCATTGTTGGGAAGAGCCACGGCTTTAACCCACTTGGAGACATAATCCACCGCCACAAGAATATACGTGTTCCCACAAGAGCTTACAAACTGGCCCATGAAATCAATGCCCCACACATCAAAAATATCGACCTCTAGAATGGTGTTAAGAGGCATCTTATCCCTCTTAGAAATCCCTCCAACTCATTGGCATGCATCACACTTTTTCACCAAATCGCTTGCATCTTGAAACAAAGTCGTCCAATAGAAGCCACAACTTAGAACCTTTGACGCTATCCTCACTCCCCCATGATGATCACCATAAGGAGAAGAGTGGCAAGCTTCCAATATGTTCAATTGTTCTTCTTCTGGGACACATCGGCGAATCACACCATCGGTGAAAATTTTAAACAAGTAGGGCTCGTCCCAATAGTAATCCAAATTATCCCGCTTGAGCTTCTTCCTTTGGTTAGAAGAGAGCTCATAGGGGACTATACCGGTCACAAGATAATTGGCCACATCGGCAAACCACGACATATCATGCATAGACACCGCAAGGAGTTTTTCATCCGGGAAAGCATCATTGATCTCAACACCATTGCTCGATCTCCCTTCTTCCTCTAGCCGGGACAAGTGATCTGCGACTTGATTTTCACTTCCTTTTCTATCCACAATCTCGAGATCAAATTATTGCAAGAGTAATACCCATCTCATCAACCTTGCCTTCGAATCTTTCTTTGTCATCAAATACCTAACGGCACAATGATCTGTATGGATAATTACCTTGGCCTCAATAAGGTATGATCGGAACTTTTCCATGGCGAACACAATAACTAGCAACTCCTTCTCGGTGACTGTATAGTTCTTTTGAGCCTCACTAATTGTCTTGCTTGCGTAGTACACCGGATGGAGCATTTTGTTGATTCTTTGGCCAAGCACCACACCAACCGCTACATCACTCGCGTCACACATAAGTTCAAAAGGCACTTCCCAGTTGGGTGCGGTGATGATGGGAGTTGTGGTCAATTTATGTTTGAACAATTCAAAGGACTCCATACACCTCTCATCAAAGAAGAACTTCACATATTTTTCCAACAGTTTACAAAGCGGGTTCACAATTCTCAAAAAATCTTTAATGAATCGCCGGTAAAACCCATTTGTGGCCCAAAAAACTCCTCACTCCTTTAACAGAAGTAGGGGGAGGGAGCCTTGAGATGACCTCTATTTTCGCCTTATCGACTTCAATACCATGCTTTGAGATTTTGTGCCCAAGACAATTCCCTCTTGCACCATGAAGTGACATTTTTCCCAATTTAGTACAAGATTTGTTTCATCACATCTTTTCAACACTTTATCCAAGTTCACTAGGCATTCTTCAAATGAGTCCCCCACCACACTAAAATTGTCCATGAAGACCTCTAGAATATCCTCCACCATGTTGGTGAAGATTGCCATCATACATCTTTGGAAGGTCGCCGGAGCATTACAAAGTCCAAATGGCATTCTTGAAAAAAGGAATGTGCCATACGGACATGTAAAGGTTGTCTTTTCCTGATCCTCCGGGGAAATGAGAATTTGATTGTACCCCGAGTAGCCATCAAGGAAGAAATAATAAGCCCGACCCGCTAAACGATCAAGCATTTGGTCCAACAATGGTAGAGGGAAATGATCTTTTCTAGTGACCTTGTTGAGATTTCTATAATCCATGCACACCCTCCAACCTGTGACCGTACGAGTAGGAATCAATTCATTATTGGCATTGGTGACGACCGTCATACCTCCCTTCTTCGGCACACATTGTACCGGAGAAGTCCACGAACTGTCAGAAATTGGATACACCACACCGGCGTCAAGCCACTTGATAACTTCCTTCTTGACTACTTTTTGCATGGCCTCATTGAGTCTCCTTTGATGTTCAAGAGAAGGCCTAGCATCCTCCTCCAATATTATCTTGTGCATGCAAAACATGGGGCTAATACCCCGAATATCCGCCAAGGTCCATCCAATCGCCCGCTTGCGCTTTTGAAGAACCGCCAAAGTGGCGTCAACCTGCACGTTAATCAAGTAAGAAGAAAGAATAACCGGCAAAGTGAAATTAGGACCAAGAAATTCATACCTGAGGTGAGGAGGAAGTGGTTTCAACTCCAACACCGGTGGCTCCTCAATAGACGACTTTTTGGGTGGAGTTTTGCGATTTTCAAGATCAAAAGATAACTTCCTCGGCTCATAAGAATACGAGCCTATGCCATGTAATATGTTTACACACTCCACCTTTGCGGCATCATCATCAACATCCATGTTCAAGAGCACGTCCTCAAGTGGGTCCTCCATATTTGCCATTGCGCTTGTGTCATCCACTATCACCGCCATGAAAATGTCAAAAAACGAGCACACCTCGGTGCTACTTGGTTGCCTCATTGATTTGCACATGTGGAACACCACCTTTTCATCACCAACACGGAAGGTCAATTCTCCCGCTTCCACATCAACCAAGGCCTTCCCCGTATCTAGGAAAGGCCTTCCAAGAATAATAGGCACCTCGAAATCCACTTCACAATCCAAGATCACGAAATCGGCCGGCAATATAAACTTATCAACACGAACAAGGACATCATCAATAATCCCCAAAGGCTGCTTCATCGACCGGTCCGCCATTTGAAGCCTCATAGAAGTTGGACGAGGTTGTCCGATACCCAAGGTCTTGAAGACCGAATATGGCATGAGATTGATACTTGCCCCCAAGTCACACAGGGCTTTTGCGAAATCGGCACTTCCAATGGTACATGGTATTGTGAATGCTCTGGGATCCTCAAGTTTAGGAGCCGCGGAGTGTACAATTGCGCTCACTTGATGGATCATCTTGATTGTCTCGCACTCCATTGATCTCTTCTTTGTAACCAAATCCTTCATGAATTTCGCATACCCCGGCATCTGCTCGAGTGCCTCCACCAAAGGCACATTGATAGTCAAACTCTTCATCATCTTAATGAATTTCTTAAATTGGTTATCACCTTTTTGCTTGGCCAAACGTTGAGGGTAAGGCGGAGGAGGCCTAGGCAAGGATGCCTTAGCTTTTGGCATATCTATCACATGTTCCCTAGACGGGTTCACGTTCTCTTGTGTCTCCTCCTCAACCTCATGAATGCCAATTCTTACTTCACTTCTTGCACTTGGTTCCACCACATCATCAACCCCTGTAGGCATAAAATCATTAGGAAACTCATCTTCATCTACCATAACTTGATTCTCTCTTGAGGCATGCACATCACCTCCTTTACCCAATAGTGGTATCGGGGTCAATTTCCACAGGGAGCTAGTTGAGGGAGTTGAGTATTTGTTATGTCTAGAGATGTGTTTTGGCTTCTAATTGTACTTCTACCATTTTTGAGTTTTTATATTTATCAACTACAATTTAACAACTACTAATCAGAACTAAATTATGCTAAGATATTGATTCTAGTTTGTATGCAAGATAGAGAAAAGCACTAGGGTCGTGGCATTTACCTAGGTAATCAACTAACGGATAGAGATTCCTAATGCAAGAATGATGATTATGGGAATTATGCTATAACCGTTGCACTTTTGCACCCACTCTCAAAACCCTCGGTAGAGAGAGTGATTTTTCCCAATTGACTCTCTCGAGACCAATCGGGTAGGCCAATATGCCCAAGCAACTTAGGGTTCAAGTTGGGTAATTACTCTTTAGAGGTTTAACCCATTAATTGGGACTACCATTCTCGTGGGTCCATCCCAATTCCTTGTTGGAATTAATCTTGGGGTCATAGACTCTCTTTCTCAAGAAGAGTCAAGACCCACTAAGCTAGACCTAGTGTTTGCAACCACCAAATCTTAATAAAAATATAAGATTAACCCAAATAACAAATACCCCAACATCATTCAAGCACTAAAAAATCACACCCATTAATTACCCACACTAGGGTTGTGGCTCAACCCTAGCTAATGGGTTTAGCTAGACATAGTAGAAATAGAAATTGAAGAAATAGTAGATGAAATTGACATAATAATTAACTACATTATTAATCTATTCAAATCCATGTTAATACACGAAGAAGTTGCCCAAAATAGGCTTAGACTTGAGTCTCACGAGTGCAACAGCTATCTCTAATACAAAACTTTACCTAAAATTGATAAAATATTCTATTTATACTAGGCTAGAAAAACTGGACAAAAATGCCCCTGCGGGACTGGCGCGTATCACGCAGAAATGTTGTGCGGCCGCGTAGGGACTTGGTCTTCAATGTCTTCACTCTGGAGCTGGGGGCGCGGACCACACAAAAAGGGAGGGTGGCCGCGCTGACTGAGGAACGCTGACCGCACAGAAATGAGGCGCGACCGCGTGGATAAATTGGCCACAAATGACAATTCTCTGAATCTCACCCACTCGGACCGCACTGTTTTGGTGCGCGGCCACGTGGGCTTTTCCTTAGCCTCTGAAGTTCCTCAGGAGCGGATTGCATCAGAGTGAGCGCGGACCGCGCAGGTCTCAAGCA
This sequence comes from Nicotiana glauca, assembly GCA_026770625.1. NCBI lineage: Eukaryota > Viridiplantae > Streptophyta > Magnoliopsida > Solanales > Solanaceae > Nicotiana > Nicotiana glauca. The sequence goes on along the minus strand of MU717127.1, from coordinate 62,783 downwards.
GAATCCCAACTCTCTTAATCTCCAGCGCGGCCACGTAGCAAATCAGTGCGGTCTGCGTTGGGTCTGTTTAATCTTCACTTTACTTGACTTTCACACTTGGCAGATTTCACTCCTTGTCGAGCCAATTTGTGACCATTGTCATCTTGTCGTTCAAACCTGCGATCAAGTGCAATTTGTTAGCATTTTGGGACTAATTTATGGCAAATCACACATAAAGCTTAGGCAAGAATGGGTATAAAACATGTTAAAATCATAGTTATCACGTGCGCCGGACGGGTAACTAGATGCACCTGCCTCAGATCCTGTACATTTAAATACAAAATCATAGTATGAGTACATAAAAAACATATACCCAGCAAGTATCCAGTCTAACCTCGAAGAAGTAGTGACGAGAGGTCGACTTGACACTTACTAAGGCCAATATCAAGAATATTTAGGTGTTACGCTAAGCATGAATAACTTGAATATGATGATAGTCCCAAAATAAGGAGAAATAGGATATTACTTCTTAACAGTATATCAATTTCATTCATGTCATGAAATAAGTATATTTCAAAGTATTTAAGTAGAGTATATCACGGAAAAGTTCTATTTACGTTGAAAATGGTAATGACAATTATATTTGATTTTATGGTACTAAAAATACATGATTTATTTTAATACTAGTTGTTAGGCAATAGATGCTAAGAGTAAATAAAGAGAATTAGGAAAGCAAACCAAAGTTGTCACAAAATCGAGCCTCGAATTTGCCAGAGCATAGGCATCGAGGCTTGCTTAGGGCAGTTGGTAGCGAGCTTATTGATGAAGAAACAATGATAATGAGCCCTCAAAGATGGCCTTTTGCGGTTAACAATGAGCAATAAATGAAGAACAATGAGTGAACAATAAATAAACAATGAAATAATGAGCCATAAATGTGTAGAACAATTGTTAAAATGAAGAGAACAGAGAATGTTGTATTATAATCAATGTATCGTGTAATAATACGATCTACCCTTACAAAATGACAAGGGTCTCCTTTATATAGGAGGGGTGAATCCCAACATAGTACGCGTCTAATAAATGATGAAAAAATGCTACTAGTCAGCTATACAACGTCTCAGTATAAATTTTTACTATTCTTGCAGACTCAGTCAGTCCTCATCGTGTGCCCTCGGGGGTTTCTCACCTTTCCATGACGATCATCGACTTGTGTTTCTACGAGATTGACCTTCTATATGCCCCCTCAAGGGAAGTACCTTGGGGTTCGCCTTCGAATTCCACTTCGAGCTCCTCAAGGTCGGGCATGGAGCGCCACAGTAGTCCCAAAGTTGAACTCTCCAATTTTGGTCGTGTACAGATAGTCCCCGCGTTTCTTAGAATGAAAAGATAATAAACGATCTTTACTTCAATTTTCCCAAACCTCTCATGATGACGTCCACTTGCGACGCAGGTGTTCGAAACGTCCAGTTGGTTCATTCCCCCAGAAGCATTGAATGCACTGTCGGTTCATTTCCCAAAAAACATTGAGTGCACTGCCGGTCCATTTCCCCAAAAACTTTGAATGGACTGTCAGTTTCGTCGCCATTTCTCTATAAATAAGGGATTTCTGAAACCAAAGCTTCATTCATTCTCTCTTCAACAATCTTTAGTCCTTTCCTTTCTCTGTATCCTCTTCTGATCTCTTATTCTTATGGTTCAAACCTGTGACCATAAGGTCTTAAGGCATCAACCTTATCTGTCATGCCATGGCTCTTTTTCGAGGCCCTTCTCCTCTAAAAGGAATTATGCTGAGTTGTTGTTGTTGTTGATGGCCTGATGAGAGGAGGGCATCAGATTCTTCCCGTATCAGAAGATATATGGACTGTAAACCACTACTCAGCTCTCTTAACTTCAACCTAGTGTGGCGCTTCACTCCTTTTTCTTTCCATAGAGTGAGGTGGAACTATCTACTAACTTTTGCATCCCACACCGATGCAATATCTCAAGAAGTGGCTTCACAATAGTAGTGCTAACGAGACCCGTACTCGCCAAGCTTTTCCAGGCCACAATTTTCTTTGCTTGTCAAAAGCTTTTGCTTGTTGATAGGCTATAGCATTTTCTTCATTTAGTGCTGCTTCGGAGGAGGTTCTTGAAGACAACGTTCTAAAGATCAAAATAAAGTCCCTAAGAAAAAGGTTCTCGAGGATGTTTCCCTTGAAGACGATCCCTCGAAAGTAGATTAGGACTTTAGATGTTGTTTTTTGCTTCTTTGTTTCTGTGTAAGGGCCCTCGTGGGCTTTGTAAAGCGTCTTTTATTAATACAAGAATGTCTTCGTTTTGCCTTTGATTTGTGTTGAATTCCATTCTGCTTTCGTTTGTGAAAAAAGTGTTCGACTCTAACAATTGGTCCGAATATCGGATCCAGAAAATAGTAATAATAAACCATCAGGTTATTAGTTTAATTAATACGATGCTTCTTGAAGTCCTTCGTAATCCCTCGGACTGAGATTGGATTGATTTGATGCAAACTTAGGTCATCGGGACTTCTGAGCCTGAATTGAGTGAGAGCTGGGTCTTGACTTTTGAAATAAATTTAGCCCTTTTAGGCTTAGTTGGAAGTCCTCGAGTGAGAATTTTCTCGAACCCAAATAACCTTTGGATTCAGCAACCGGGTGACCGTTTGTTCGATGATTTGAAAATAAATATAGCCTTTAGGCCTTAACAAATAGTCCCCGAGTGAGAGTTTGCTTTGAACTTAAAATAAAGATAGTCCTAAGGCGTTATAGATAGTCCTTGAGCGAGGACATATTCGAACTCGGGTGGCCCTTGGGCTAAAATAATCAAGAGAACATTGGCTTGAACTTGATATGAAGATAGACCTAAGGCTTTATTAATAGTCCCCAAGCGAGAACTAGCTCAAACTCGGGTAGCCCTTGGGCTTAATAATCGATCGAGCTTTTGCTCGAACTCGAAGTAAAGATAGCCCTGAGGCTTTATGAATAGTCCTCGAGTGAGAACTGGCTCGAACTCGGGTAGCCCTTGGGCGTCACTAGCCGAGCGAGTGACTACTCGCGCCCAACTCGTAGATTGTCCTTAATAATTTATGAATCTGATTCCTGATGATTTGGTCGTGACATCAACATCATGATATAAACGGTTAAAGTGACTGAAGGGCTACTTTTGTATGATTCCCAAAATCATTAATTGTAGGTAGCCGACGGTCGACCTTTTGGCTTCCTCAGCACGTTCAACATTTCATTTAGCCCCTTTCAATTTCCTTGAACTCTCCCTTCTCTTTTCTAATGACATTTTCCATTTTCACGGGTATTCCTCTTTAGAAATGGCAGAAACCTCTAAACCAATTCCTCAAAAGGAAAAGGCTTCATCATCTTCTCGAACGACCAAAGGTAAATCGTAGTTCCTCCTAGTATTGAGGAGTGTACTCTCAGGCCTTGTGATACATCTTCTGATTTCTAGGTCGAAAACCCCTCCTCCATTCCGGGACGATGCGAACCCATGCCTCGATATATCAGTTTAATAATCGAAATCGAGAAGGTGAAGGCCGAGTGTAGTTGGGTGGGGCGGTGCAAGTAGATATTCCTTCACGAGGAGAAGACATAACCAAGCACAAGGCATGTTTCCTTAGTGTATACACATATCCTTTCACCTTAGGCCCGGTAGAAGCCTCTTTACCATTGATAGATCCAGTGATCCTCGATTTCTGTAGCCAATATCAGGTGACATTTAGACAAATCTATCCATCATTCTGGAGCATAGTTTATATGATTAGGTATTTCTCAAACATGGTCGAGGGGATGCCTTTTACCCTCGACCATTAAATAGACTGTATAGCCCCCGACTTTATTGCAATGGCCTGATCAAGCTAAAATGTCGATCCCCGAAGGCCTTTTTGCTAGCATTGATGAAGACAAGGACCGAGGGTGGATAAGCTGCTTCGTTTGAGTCAGGACCTCGGACCTGATCCCCGCTGAGAGAATGCCATTCCTCGAGGAATGGAATATGAATAGTAAGTAAACATGTTTTGCTAATCGCACATCTTTTCTTGCCTTTGAATTAACTCATTTTGATGAATTAACTCCTTTCGATGATACAGCTGCCGAGTGCTACCCCGGTGCCATCAAGGATCTTCCGAGATGGTTCCGACGACTCGATTCAATCTACCCATATGCTAAACGAGTATGGCGGGATCTGGCTAAGACCCGTTGGGATGCCAAAAACCATGGTGAGTTTTTATTTTTGGCATACTTGAGCCTCCTTAGAGAAGATATCTCTCGATAGTACTCTTATCCTCTATGCCTGTGAAGGCCTTGGAGAGGCCATTTTCATGAGGGAACCCCCATCTGGGGAAACAGATACCCCGAAGCCTGCTAAGGAGAAAAAGAGAAAGAAGAAATCACTAGATGAGTCCCCAAAGCCGAAAAAGGCTAAAGTTCAAAAGCCTGAGGCTGATTCAGTGGCCTCAACTCGAGAGGTGGCCGAAAGTCTTTGTGCCAAGGGCGAAGAGAGTGATGACTGCCCGCTGGCACTTAGGGGGAGAAGAAATGCTATTGCCTCGAAGTCTACTGAGCTGAAGGTGACTATGCCGAAGGCTGCTGGAACAGAGGCCGCCGAGGTGGTCCCGACCCAAACTGAGGGAATTGTTAAAGCGAGCTTAGACGAAGTCCCCGGGCCGACCCATGATAAAAACACATCGGGTGCCAAGGGGTACCTGGTTGATGAACCCGAAGAAACTAATGATGAAACCGCTCGAAGGAGGGAGAGGGGCCCCGTTGAACCAGTCGAGGTGATCAACATAGATAAGCCTCTACTGGGCCCATCATTCTCTCCTGGGCAAATACGGGATGCCCAAGATATGAAAACTCCCATCGTGGGGGCATCCCCCGGAGAGAAAAGTATGTTTGAAGGTTACTTTTCTGGGGTTGAGGAAGGCCACGATATCGATGCCTCATTGATCTTTGAAGAATCCGAGAAGCTTCGATAACAGGTAATCTTGACTTGACCGTTGTATTTTGAGTTCCGATTCTTGCTTTTCTGACTCCCTTCTTCTGTGTTTTCAGGTCGCGAAGCTCTCCAACCAAGCTTTTTCCAAGTCCTAAGCTGAGTTGGCTCGTTGTGAGGACGAATTTAGGAAGCTCGTTTCTAAATTGGACGAACTTAAGGCCCTTCATGCCCAAAAGGAGGGGGAGCTAGGTGACTATCGAGCTCATTTGGAGAGGATATCTCGAGAGGGAGCTGATCTCGATGAGCAGGTAATACGACCTTCGTGCGTTTATTTTGTTGCTTCAGTCAATTGAGCATTTGATACCTTAATTTGACTTTTTCAGCTCAAGCAAAAAGATGATCTAATGCGAGAGGAGCTTAAAGTCAGAGATATCAAAACCCTTGGGCTGAAGCAGCGCATAGATGAGGTGTCTTTCGATAAAGAAACTCTTCGAGAGAAGATGACCTCGGTTAAGTGCCAAATTCAGGGGCCGAGGGGAGAAAGCCGCAAGTACAAAGATCTACATGTTGAATTAGTTGCTGAGCTATCTGCAGCTAATTCCGAAGTTGCTGCGCTCATATCCTCACACCGAAAAGATGTTGTTGTTGCAAATGCTCGAGCCAGGAAGGTATCCAAAAAAGCCGAGATTAAATTGTCCCGAACTTTGAAATATGCCCGATTAAGATCTCGGAGATAGACTCTTGAGGATGTATATGCAGGGGGCATCGACTTGTCTGCCAAGATCGAGAGGGTGAAGGCCCTAGAGGAAGGATCGGGAACTCTACTTTCTTCCGATAATTGTTCAGCTAGTGATTCGACCAGCAGCTTGGAGGATGATGAAGACGAAGGTGAAGTCCCCAAAAGGGAGGAGTCTGTCGATGTTTCGGGGGTCGAGGGCCAGATCTTTAAAGGAATAACTTCCGAGGGAGCTTCGTCTGGTCACATAACCCTGTCAGTAGATTAGGTTTTCATTTGTTCCTTTTTTTGTGTAAGGAATCCAGGCGCGAGCCTTGTAAATATGTCGTCGTGAAACTTTATCATATATATATGGATTTTTGCTTTTCATCATTTCTTGTTTTCCCTTTGCCTTTTTGGAATAAATTTTGATGTTTGTCGATAACCAGTTCGGTGTGTCTGACTTATGATATAGACCTCTCAGGTTTTCATGATTGATGAGTGGTTAATAATAGTTGACCATTCGGTGTTCGATCCTCGAGTCAAATTTTTGACCCTTAGTTTTTCAATATATTGGCCCTTAGGCTCTTACGCATTGGCCCTTAGGCTCTTTTTAGATTGGGTTAATGCGGCCTCTAATATGGCTATATTTTTTCCCTTATTTTGGCTAAAGACGTTTGAAGTTTTGATTATGCCTTGGCATGTTTATGTTCGTCTGACTCTTCGACAACTCAAATGAGAACCTCGATTATGAGTTGATATGCGACGATAGCTGAGTACCATGGGAGGCTCGCTCAAAGTTTGAGTTTTTGAAACTTTTTAATCGAAGGCTGATTGTTTTCAAAGCCTTTTTATTGTTCGGAGTTGATATTATTGAAGCTCATTTGCTTATGCTGAGGGTAGCATGATTAACCGGTTCTTTTCGAAGCATTTTCGAAGTATTGGAGGCCTTTAGTTTTATGGCGCAGTCGGACGTCTCTAAGCCACGTTAATTCGGTCGTAGCCTTTAAGTTCGACCGTAGTCTTTATGTTTGTCCATATCCTTTAGTCCCCGTGTGCGGTGACCTTGTCATCTATATTGAGGGTATGCCTTTTTAGGGGTCTTTCAAGTTCGAATATATAGCCTTGGCCTTAATATCAGAGTTATGACTTTTTAAGGTCTTATAAATTTGAGCATGCCTTGTTTAGGTCTTACAGATTTGATGTTGCCTCACTATGGGCTTACGAGGTCGAAGTTGCCTGATCGAGGTCTTACAAATTCTAGTCTTCGATGGCTTCGATGAGCTGACTGTTGATTACAGTCCCTGGGTGTTCGAGAGTTTTTTGGATCTTGGGCCATTTTTCGTGACAGTAGAGAATTTATTCGAGGCACAAAGTGTTGATAAGCAAAGAGGCTTCCTCAATTACTTAATATATGCATACATGTTTTTTGCCTTTGGAGGCTCGATTATTCTACATGGACACGGTTCGTTTGACCGTTTGTCCCAATACAACATTCTCCTATCGAAGTCCTCCTAGGCATAGTTTGATTTCTTCCGAGAGGTAACCTCCAAGGGTGATTCCCCCCAGTATTTGAGGTTGATCGAAGAGAAGCCTTGAATACTTGATGAGTTCTCCTTAGTTAGCATATGGATGTTGCCTCGTTAAAAACCTTGCTGGTAAAACCCGTTCAGGATAAAACACGATCTAAGGGAAAAAGAGCACAATGCATGCTTTAAAACCCAAGGTCTTTGAGCTGGAAAGTCCTTTGATTCCTTTCAATTGAATACCTGCAATAGGTTAGTATAAAACATAAATGAAAAGTGGGCGGGTTGTACCTCAGCAATTATAGAGTTTGAGCCTCGATGTGTTTCAATTGCTTCGATGTGTTTCAATTGCTTGCTACGAGGGCGCGTCATGGTCCTTTATTCACTCATTGGGGTGCAGCTGAGAATGTCGGTTGCGGTTGCTACTTGGATGTTTGTTTATCTAAATTCTCTTTTAAGGTGGAGGGCGTCGACGCTGGTTCCATGTCGTGCACTGCGAACATCTCCCTCGCTACATGCTGCTCCCCGTACACTGCTTTTACTCCATCCTTGGTTGGAAATTTCATCATTTGATGAAGGGTTGATGGCACTGCCCTTATACTGTGTATCCATGGCCTTCCAAGTAAGGCATTGTATCTCATGTCACCTTCGATGACATGGAATTTGGTATCTTGGATTGTACCGGCCACGTTGACCGGGAGGATGATCTCCCTTTTCGTCGTCTCGCTCACCATGTTCCATTGAGGACTCGAGAGGCAGGTACGATCTGGTCGAGCATTCCTAGCTGCTCGACCACCCTCGACCTAATTATATTGGCTGAGCTACCTGGATCCACGAGCAAACATTTTATTTCAAATTTATTCAAAAGAAAAGAACCACCGCGTCATTATAAGGCTGAGACAAGGTCTCGATGTCCTCTTCACTGAATGTAAGAGCATCCTCTGGTATGTAACTCCGAGTTTGCTTTTCCCGGGTGATGGATATTTCTGTTCATATGATGACGGGTCCATTATGGGGTATCGACCCCCTCCAATGATCATGTCGATGACATGCCATGGTTCTTCTGGTTCATTCTTCCTCTTCACCTCTCTTTTCCGAAAATGGTTTTTAGCTCGGTCATTGAGGAACTCTCGAAGATGCCCTTCATTGATTAGATGAGCTACCTCTTCTAGAAGCTATATGTAGTCCTAGGTCCTATGACCATGAGTGTCGCGATATTTGCATATCAAGTTAGGGTTCCTTTGTAAAGGATCTAATAGTATGGGTTTTGGCCACCTGGTATCTTTGATTCTGCCTATGGCTGATACGATGCCCTATACATCAACGTTAAAATTGTACTCGGATAGCCGGGGTGCCTCTACTGGCCTAGTGTGCCTATCAAACCCGGATTTACTCATGAGTCCCCGGGATTTTTGATCTCGATCTGTCCTTTGATCGCCTCGAGGCACATTAAGCTTTGGGGCATTCCTTCGATCTTCTACATAAGGCCGGTATCTTTCCTTGTTTGGTCTTGACCCTCTTTTCGTAAACCTTTAAGCCTTCTAGGATATACTAAGCCTAAAAAGGCTCCTAATTGGTCGTCTTCTACCCTGATATTCGATTAATACATGTTTTGCACATCCGCCCAGGTCACAGCGGGATATTCGATCAAATTTTGTTTTAGTTGCTTCGAAGCTACCGAGCTTTATTTGTTCAAGCCCTGAGTGAAGTCTTGCACTGCACAGTCATCGAAGACTGGTGGTAATTCCATTTGCTCCATCTGAAATCAAGATACAAATTCCCTTAGCATCTCGTTTTCTCTCTACTTGATTTTGAAGACATCGGACTTTCTAGTGGCGACCTTGATGGCCCCGGCGTGTGCCCTCACAAAAGAGTCTTCCAACGTGGCAAATGAATCTATCGAGTTCAGGGGTAGGTTGTGGTACCACATCATGGCCCCCTTCGACAGTGTCTCTCCAAATTTCTTCAACAAGACGGATTCAATCTCATCACCCTTTAAATCATTCCCTTTTACAGAACAAGTATAAGCGGTGACGTGCTCATTGGGGTCCGTGGTCCCGTTAAACTTCGGGACAACGGGCATTCTGAATTTCTTCTGGATAGGCTTCGGAGCCGCGCTTGGTGGGAATGGTTTCTATATGAACTTCTTTAAATCTATGCCCTTCAGGATCGGAGGTGCGCCTGGGATCTGCTCGACCCTTGAGTTATAAGTCTCCACCTTTTTATCGTTATCCTCTATCTTCTTTTCTCCTGATTCAATCCTTTTGGTAAGGTCCTCGAGCATCTTCATAATGGTGGGGTCTACTGCTGACCTGTTGTTACTCGATCTTTCTGGTACCTGCTCGACTCGAGGAGCCGTTTCCGGTGCTTCTGTGAATATAGTTTTTTGTTGACTTTGTAGTTGAGCAATAGTCACTTGTTACACTTGCAAAATCTCAAAAATGACTTGAAGACTAAGGTTTGTTTTCCTCGTGCACACTTCTGTCGGTGTGAGAGCTTATGTCAACATGCACAGCATTGCATGAGCTTATGTTGATGGGGATTTATACTGGTGCCGCCCCTGGGTTTTGCGGTGGTACACCGGCATCTACTGGTGCTACCACTCGGTTTTGCGATGGTACACTAGCGTCTGCACTATTTTCTCCCTGAAGCCCAATACCGTTGTTTTCGCGTGCATTCGCTAAGTTAGCATTTTGACTTGAAATCAAAGATTCTTGGATAAGAAAAAGTGTGAAGAATAACTTGTGTTTTCAGAGAACTAGCACCAAAACAATCACTGTTATTTTTAGCCCCACAGTGGGCGCCAAACTGTTTACCTTGAAAATTTAATGACAATTATATTTTATTTTGTAATTCTAAAAATACATGATTTATTTTAATACTAGTTGTATGCAATAGATGCTAAGAGTAAATAAAGAGAATAAGGAAAGCAAACCAAAGTTGTCACAAAATTGAGCCTCGAGTTGGGCGCCAAACTGTTTACCTTGAAAATGGTAATGACAATTATATTTGATTTTGTGGTTCTAAAAATACGTGATTTATTTTAATACTAGTTGTTAGGAAATAGATGCTAAGAGTAAATAAAGAGAATAAGGAAATCAAACCAAAGTTGTCACAAAATCGAGCCTCAAGTTGGCCAGAGCAGGGGCTTTAAGGCTTGCTTAGGGCAGTTGGTAGTGAGCTTATTGATGAAGAAACAATTATAATTAGGTCTCAAAGATGGCCTTTTGCGGTTAATAATGAGCAATAAATGAAGAACAATGAATGAACAATAAATGAACATTGAAAGAATAAGTAATAAATGTGTAGAACAATTGTTAAAGCGAAGAGAGAAGGGAATGTTGTATTATAATCAATGTATCGTGTAATAATCCGATCTCCCCTTACAAAATGACAAGGGTCCCCTTTATCCAGGAGGGGTGAATCCCCTTTCCATGACGATCACCAACTTGTGCTGCTCCGAGATTGACCTTCGATGTGCCACCTCGAGGGAGTACCTCGGGGTCTGCCTTCGAATTCCACTTCAAGCTCCTTGAGTTTGGGCGTGGAGTGCCACGGTAGTCCCAAAGTCGAACTCTCCGATTTTGGCCGTGTAAAAGTTCCACATAAATAACATGCGCACATCATACCGAGGTCGTACGGCCCGGTCCGAAATAATAATAAGCTTTGCACTGCCATAGGGTCGAATGGAGCGAACCATAGATGCATATATTTCTATCGAGGTGATCGTCCCAATCCACAAATAGCAATTATTATCAAGTAAGCACACATTGTTCATTTATAGTCAAATAAATTCATACAAGTTCTCAAGAAAGTGCGTACATCCATTTATATTTATTTACAATTTCTAGCATGTCCTAAGTGATCTCAGTAGCAAGCAAGAACGTAAGCATTTGCAAGTATGGCATACTAAACTACTCGGACAATTAGCATAATAGTATCTACGCACGGACTCTCGTCACCACGTACATACGTAGCCCCTACAGATGGTCTCATACATTTATTTAATACACCTAGGTGGTTATTTCCCTCTTACAAGGTTAGAAATGAGACTCACCTTGCTCCAAAGCTTACTTCCAATTTCAAGAACGTGCTCAAACCCTCAATTCGGAGCCGAACAATCCAAAACTATTCAAATGGGGTAAGAAATAGTCAATACAAGCTCAAGAGTTCATATTCTAACTATTAAAGTAATTTCCTAACCCTAAATACAAGTTTCCTAACATTCATCCCCGGGCGACGTGCCCGGGTTCTAGAAAATTTAAAGGGAAGTTGTCACCCATAACCTAAGGATCAAGACTATATTATTTTTACTTCATTTCCTAACGAATTTCGTGGTTAAAACTTGTTTTTATCAAAACCCTAGGTTTTACTCTAAACCCACAATTTTTAATAACTTACATGTTGTAATCTACCCCTAAACTATGTATTAAACTCACATTAAGTAGGAATACCTTACCTATAGATGCTAGGCAAAAATCCCCTCTTTGGAAGCTCACAAATCGCCCAAGGAATGAATGAAATGTGTCAAAAATGACACATTCCCGTATTAAAGGAAGGCACTTCCTTCTGCGATTTCTGCACTTGCAGTTAGGGGACCGCATCTGCGGAATTTGGCTGGGCCAGCTGGGGTCGCTTCTGCGATTCCGCTTCTGCGGAAGAGGATCCGCATTTGTGATTCCTGGGCTCCTCCCCTTGGGCCACATCTGCGATTGGTGGGATTCTGTGATCTCGCACCTGCGGCTGGCCAACTGCAAGTGCGATTATGATAGAACTGGAGCTTCAGTTCATTCTAAATTTTTCTAACTTAACGCGAGCCTCGTCCGATTGACGCTCAGGGCCCCCAAAGCCCTGCCCGAACATACTGACAAGTCTGAAATCGTAAAACAGACTCGCTCGAACCCTCGAAATGCCCGAAACAATGCTAAATCAAATAATCACCCCCTAAAACCAATTGAATCAAACTTATGAACTTCAAGTTCTTCAATCTACCTCCAATGTAACGAAACACACTTATACTACTCGGATTGATACCAAATTTTGCGTACAAGTCTTAAATGACAATACGAAACTATTCCCAATCTCGAAATTCCATTCGAACCTCGATATCATAAAAACCCGCTCCAAACCAAATTTAAAGAACTTCAAAATCCTTAAGGAATCAACTTTCACTATTTTTTTGCCAAAACGCTCCCAGGTCATCCAAAACCCGATCCGGACATACGCCCAAGTCCAAAATCATCACACGAACCTGTTGGAACCTCCAAATCTAATTCTGAGGTCGTTTACTCATAATGTTGACCGAAGTCAAACTTGGCCTTTTAAGCCAACCTTAAGGAACCAAACGTTCCGATTTCAACCCAAACTTTTCCAAATCTCGAACCAACTATCCCCGCAAATCATAAATCAGTAAAAGCAAGTATGGAAAGTCTTATTTCGGGGAACGAGGTTATAGAAAGAAAAATGACCAGTCGGGTCGTTACATTCTCCACCTCTTAAACAAACATTTGTCCTCGAAAGGCTTTAGATTCATACCTGAAGTGCTAAATATGTGTGGATATCTGATTGGCCCCTCCTCGGACTCCCAAGTGGCCTCCCCAACTGGTTGGCCCCTCCACTGGACCTTTACCGCAGAAATCCTCTTGGATCACTGGCGATCCTGTCTATCAATAATGGCAACTGGATCATCCTCATAACCCAAGCTCTCGTCCAGCTAAATAGTATTGAAGTCTAACACATGAGACAAGTCGGCGTGATACATCCAAAGCACATATAAGTGAAAAACTGGACGAACTTCCAATAAGCTGGGGGGGAGGGGTAAAGCAAACTCATGGGCAACCTCCCTAACTCGCCTCAACACCTCAAATGGGCCTATAAACCTGGGGCTCAACTAGACCTTCTTTTCGAATCTCATAATACCCTTCATCGGTGAGACATTTAGGAGAACCTTCTCGTTGACCATGAATGATGCATCCCGTGCCTTCTGATTTGTATAACTCTTCTGTCTGGACTGAGTTGTGCGAAGTCTTTCCTGAATCAACTTTACCTTTTCCAAGGCATCTTTCACCAATTCTGTACCATACAACTTAGCCCCTCTAGGTTCAAACCACCTGATAGGAGAATAACATCGCCGACCATAGAAATCCTTAAATGGAGCCATCTCGATGCTGGACTAATAACTGTTGTTGTAAGCAAACTCGGCCAAAGGCAAGAACTGATCCCACTGCCCTCCAAAGTCAATCACACATGATCTAAGCATGTCCTCCAAAATCTGAACTGTCCGCTCTGACTGCCTGTCAATATGCGGGTGGAATGCTATGCTGAGCTTTACACGGATCCCCAAATCACTTAGTACGGCTCTCCAGAAATGGGAAGTGAAGTGAGTGCCTCTATTTTATATGATTAAAACAAGCACACCGTGCAACCAAACTATCTCCCGAATGTAGATCTGAGCCAACCTCTCTAAAGTATAAGTAGTCACCATCGGAATGAAGTGTGCCGACTAGGTCAACCTATCGAAAATGACCCAAACAGCATCAAACTTCTGCAATGTCCGCGGCAACCCAACTAAAAAGTCCATAGTAATGCGTTCCCACTTCCACTTAGGTATAGTCATCTGCTGAAGTAGGCCACCTGTCATCTGGTGCTCATACTTAATCTGCTGGCAATTCAAACAGCTAGCCATTTACTCAACTATGTCTTTCTTCATTCGCCACCACCAATAATGCTGCCTCAGGTCATGATACATCTTTGTAGCACCTGGATGAATAGAATATCATGAAATATGTGCCTCCTCTAGAATCCTCTCCCTTAAGCCATCCACATTAGGAACACATAGGCGACCCTGGAGTCGCAGAACACCATCTTCGCCAATAGAAACCTCCTTGGCACTACCCTGTAGTACCATTTTTCCAAGAAATGCCAAATGTGGATCATCGAACTGCCGAGCCTTGATCTGCCCCAATAATGAAGACTGAGCAACAATACACGCAAGGACTCGGCTATCACGATCCTAAAACAGACCCGGTCGTGATAGCGCCTATCGTGAAACTAGGCCAACCGACACTAACCCCAAAACCAACCCAACAATTATAATAAGTCATTTAAAAGTCATTAATAAGCTAAAATCCCAAGATGTAAGGTACAATAGAACAATGCGGAAACAAAACACAACCCGACATCATAGTGTCACCTATCATGAGCATCTGCAACTCGTATAGGAATATGAAAAGACAACATAGCCTAAAACAAAGCTAATACAAAGCGGAATAAAGATAGGAATAAGAAGCACTAGGTTGCGAACGCCAAGTAGCGACTTAGTCAACCTCGAAAGTCTGCTGGAAGACAAATCAGCACTCGCTAGCATGACCCGAGACTCCTGGATCTGCACATAGGGTGCAGGGAGTAATATGAGTATGCCAACTCAGTAAGTAAATAAAAGTAAAGGCAGTTGTGCAATATGAAAACACGCAATACACGTCAAAATGCTACAGCAAAACAATATAAATCCAAAATAATACAGTAAAAATGATGAACTCATAAAAACGACTCAGTTCAATAAAATCCTTTTCAAAACTTCTTTCAATTGTTTCAAACGAGTGACGAAAAATAGTGAGTAAAAGAATAGGAACGTAAAGAGCCCCTCGGGCAACAACATAAATCAACAACCGCTCGGCTACCTCACAACCACTCGTATCAGCCCCTCGGGCAAAAACATGAAACGACAACAACCCTTCGGGCAATATCACATCTCACACTAGGTACCAAAGCTCACTGGGGATGTACAGATTCCTGGAGGGGCTCCTACAGCCCAAGCGCTATAACAAGCCATCTCATGGCATAGTCAAACTGGCCCACGGCCTCATAATAATCACAAGCCACCTCGTGGCATAATAAAGTAGACCCTTGACCTCTCATATATCACAAATCAGTACCACATGTTGTGACGCATGACCCGATCCCATAACATCCTAGCAACACAGGCCCTCGACCTCACTCAGTCAAAACTCACTCAAGCCCCTCGAGCTAACAGTAAAACAAGTACTCGGCTCAAAATATCATTTATGAAATAAAAAAGGAGTGAATAAAACCGAGTTATGAAAATAGTAAGAACATATCATGACTGTGTGTAAATATCAAACCGAAAGTAGTGAGGAAATCAGTAGTAAAAGCCCCTAAGTGTCCAAACAATCGGCACAAGGCCCAGACACGGCATTTAGCCCCAAACACAATAATACTTTCCAAAATATAACAATATCAAATAGTTTCCAAGTAAATACGCGACTTAATAGTCATACGGGACGGACCAAGTCACAATCCCCAATGGTGCATGACCCCACGCTCATCACCTAGCGTGTGCGTCACCTCAAATGGCACAACGATGTGAAATCCGGGGTTTCATAACCTCAAGAATACATGTACGATCATTACTTACCTCAATCTGGTCCAAACTCTAGCCCGCGATGCCTTTGCCTCTCATATCGGCCTCAACTCGTGTCGAATCTACCCAAAATCAGAATCATAACATTAGAATATGCTAAGGGGATGAAGCCCATGCGAAAATAATCAATTTGCATCAAGAAACCCAAAATTGGTCAAACCCGATCCCTGGGCCCACATCTTGGAATCCGACAAAATTAACATCAATGGAATCCTTATCCTCCCACGAGTTCATACATACCAAATTACCAAAATCCAACCACAAATGACCCCTCAAATCCCTAAATTTAGGTCTCCAATTCCCAAGCCCTAAACCCCCAATTTTGCTACTGATTTTCCATAGATTTCAAGCTTACAATGTTAAAAATTATGATAGAAACAAGTTTAGGGTCCAAAAACCTTACCTCCATGAAACCCTCTCGAATTCCCTCTTCAATTTGCTCTAAAGCTTTCTCCCAAATGAAATATGGTGAAAAACCACTCAAAATCGTGAAGGGACAAATATATATGTTCTGCCCCAGCTAAACCACTTCTGCGGTATGAAATCTCGCACCTGCGGTCCCAGGTGCGCATCTGCGGAAACCACTTAACTGCACCACGACTTCACCTGCGATCATAATATCGCTACGTGCGCTATCGCAGGTGCGCTCGAACAACTGCATCTGTGGTTCCAGCTCCCCATGCCAATTTTCACATCTGCGACCCTCTGGGCGCTTCTGCAAGCCCGCACCTGTGATCCCCAAGCCGCAGGTGCGGTTATGATAGGAGTTTCAGCACTTCAGCTGCAAATTCCAACTCCAAACCTCCCGTCAACCATCCGAAATCACCCCAAGTCTCCCAGGACCCCAACCAAAAGTACGGACAAGTCATATACCACCATCCAAACTTATAACAATCTTCGAAACACCTAAAACAACATCGGAACATCAAATTAACCACAGATTCAAGCCTAAGAACTCCAAAAACTTCCAAATTTTGCTTTTGATCAAAACATCTATCAAACCTCGTCCGA
This sequence comes from Nicotiana glauca, assembly GCA_026770625.1. Taxonomy (NCBI): domain Eukaryota; kingdom Viridiplantae; phylum Streptophyta; class Magnoliopsida; order Solanales; family Solanaceae; genus Nicotiana; species Nicotiana glauca. The sequence continues at coordinate 46,168 of MU717127.1, read as the reverse complement.
ATGACCTGAAATTTTTCACACACATCACATATGACACAACAACCTTCTATAACTTTCGGAATTCCATTCTGACCCCTATATCAAAATCTCTACTACCAACCGGAAAATGCCAAAATTCCATTTTCGTCAATTCAAGCCTAAATCTACTCTGGACCTTCAAAACTCATTCTAAACACGCTCCTAAGTCCCAAATCACCTCCCGAAGCTATTTGTATCATAATAACCAAATTCCGAGATTGATTGCTCACAAGTCAACTCCAAGTTAACTTTTCCAACTTAAAGACCAACTTAAGAGACTAAGTATCTCAAACCCTTTCCAAAACCATTTTGGATTCGAACCGACTAACTCGATACCATATAACACAGATGAACAGAGCATAAAAAAGCAGAAATGGGGGAAACAGAGCGGTAACTCATGAAATGACTGGCTGGTTCGTTACATCAGTTGGGCTCTGAAATGTCCAATCTCACAAGTCTGTTAGCCAAGGACTGAACGGCCAAAGCTAGTGGCCTATCCTTCGCTGAGATGTATGCCAAGCTACCCATACTCTCTACCTTCTTTCTTAAGGCATCTGCAACCACATTTGCCTTGTCAGGATGATAAAGAATCATGATATCATAATCCTTCAATACCTCAAGCCATCTATGCTGCCTCAAATTAAGATCCCTCTTGTGACGACCTAAAGGGGTCATCACTTGTTTTCTCACCCATTATGTACTTCTGAGGCCTTGAAAACCTCATCTAGGGTTGCCTCGATTTGCATGCGCAGTCTGTACGCATAGCCGGAAGGCTTAGATATGAATTATGTGAGAAAATACTAAATTTTGATATTAAGTTGAACAAATTTGACTCCGATCAACTTTTTGGGTAAACGGACCCAGACCCGTGATTTCACGATCTCGGAGGGTCTGTAGGAAAATATGGGACTTGGGCGTATGCCCAAAATTGAATTCCGAGGTTCCAAGTCCGAGAAATAAATTTTTGTGCAAAATTATTTTCTGGAAATAATTAAGGAAATTGGAAATAAAATTTGATTAAAAGACTATGGTATCGGGATAGTATTTTGGTTCCAGTACCCGGTACAAGTCTTATATATGTTTTAAGCGCTTTCTATAAAGTTTGGTTGAAAACGGATGTCGTTTGACGTGTTTTAGACTTAAAATGGGAATTTGATGTTTTATGAAAATTTGGAGGAAATCATGAGTTTTGAGGCTTGATTAAATGTATATGATGTTATTTTGGCAATTTGATCGCACGGATATGCCCGTAGGATGTTTTTGAGGTTATGTACATATTTGGTTTGGAGCCCCGAGGGCTCGGGTGAGTTTTGGATAGGTGTCGAATTGCATTTTTGAACGTGTAAAAATCTGGTATGACTTCCACTGTGATCTTCGCATTTAAGAAGATGAGCCTTGCAATTGCGAGCTCGCAAATGCAAGCTATGAATTGCAATTGCAAAGCCTTGGGCCTGGGCATATGATCGCATATGCGATCCTTGTGCTCGCAAATGCGAAATTAAGCCGATCGCAAATGCGATCTTTATGTTTGCAAATGCGAAATCTGGCAAAATAGTAAGGGTTCACAAATGCGAACCCAGCTTCTCATTTACCATATTTGGAATTGCGAACCCCAGTTCGCAATTGCGACATCAGAGACTCAGCAAATTCATACTTAGTCGAATTTCCACCATTTTTCACCATTCTTTCAAGACCCAAACCCCAAAAGTGATTTTTCAACGACAAAACTTCTTCCAAATCATTTTTAAGTCAATTTTTACTTAATTATTTCAATCATTTACATTATTTAACATGTTTTCCACTTGAAATCAATGATTTTCATGGGTGAAATTGGAGGTTTTGGGTAGAACCTAGGTTTTTCTAAAATTGGGGATTTGGACCTCAATTTGAGGTCCGATTTCAAAACAAATCATATATTTGGGTTCGTGGGGGAATAGGTAACTAGATTTTGGTTCGAACCTCAGGTTTTGACCAGGTTGGCCTGAGGAGCATTTTGGTTATTTTACCTATATTTGCATCTTAGCTTTAAATTTAATAGTGGAATTAGTTGCTTGAGATGTTATTTACGAGATGTAATTGAAATGAATAGATTTGGGCAATTTGGAGTCGGATACTCGTGGCAAAAGTGTGGTTTCAAGTTGAATTTGGAGCCGGTTTGAGGTAGGTGGCTTGTCTAACCTTGTGTGGGGGACCTTTACCCTTAGGATATGATATTTGGTAATTGAATTCCTTGTACGTGAGGTGACGAGCGCGTACTTGAGCTAATTGTTGAAAATTTGGTTTTTACTTAAGATATTGAGACTGAGTTTCTTTCAAAATTGCTTTACTCTACTTGAAATTATAATCTGTGTTAGATTAAAAAAGCATGTTTGGTTGATTTAAATTGCCTATTTGCTTAAGTTGCCTTAATTGTACTATGTAAAGCATGTTAGTCTAGTACTACCTATTGTTTGCACTTTCGTACTTCATTTCTAAATATTTTCTGGTTGTGGTTGCGCATTTACATTGGACTACGGATGTGGGATTCCGGTAGCTCCCCCCTTGTTTGTTTACTTTGGGACTACGGGTTAGATTCCCGTTAGATCCCCCTACACTTTTACTTTGGGACTACGGGTTAGATTCCCGGTAGATCCCCCCGCACATTGATAGTTGGACTACGGGATGGTATCCCGGGAGATCCTTCGGTTATTCTCATATGATGGACTACGGGACGGTATCCCGGGAGCTTCTCGGACAGTTGATGAAATAGACTACAGGACGGTATCCTGGGAGATCCTCGTTATTGGTATTGATATTGAGCTATTTCACTCTGTGTTTACCTTATTTTCTGCGTGTTATTGTTGCTTCGTATAACTTGTCTTACTTCATAATTTTATTAGTTATTTCTATTTATTTTTATGTTGCTACAAGGTTTAATATTATATTTTATCTCAGTAGGGCCCTGACCTTCCTCATCACTACCCAACCGATGTTAGGCTTGGCACTTACTGAGTACCGTTGTGGTGTACTCATGCCCCTTTTGCACATTTTTTTCATGTGCAGATCCAGTTACTCCATCTCAGGCGCACTATCCTTGAGGCGGGGAGAGCTAGGGGAACTTCGAGGTATATCTGCAGCGTTCGCAGACCGAAGAGTCTCATTCTTTATTCTATCTGTAGTACTTAGTTTTTCTATCGTACCCTTGATGTAGACACTCTGGAGATTAGAGCATTTACAGTACTTCTTTAGTCTGTGTTTTCCCGTGAGTTTCCAGGTTTTGCGATGATATTATAGACTTCCGCATTTGAGTTGTATATGCCAAGTGGCACTTATATACAGTTTTCCTTCTATTTTTGCTTAGTTTAATTAATTGTTCCGCAAGTTATATTATTTCTGCATTGTTAGGCTTACCTAGTTATAAGAACTAGCTGCCATCACGACATGTTCATAGAGGGTGAACTGGGGTCGTGACAAGTTGGTATCAGAGCTCTAGGTTTATAGGAGTCACGAGACACAGGCCAGTTTATTAGAGTCTCGCTGATCGGTACGGAGATGTCTATACTTATCTACGAGAGGCTATGTAACTGTTTAGGAAAAATTTTCAATTCATTTGATCTCCTTATCGTGCGACATTTTTGACATCAATTCTAAATTTCTGTCCTCTATTCTCTCACATATGGTGAGGACACGTGCTACTCGAGATGATCAGGCACCCGTGCCCCCTACTGCAGCCATCAGAGGCCGGGGCCGGGGTAGAGGTTAAGGACGCATGTGGTGCAACCAGAGCACCTGCGCGAGTTGTTGTCGAGGCACCACCAACAGATCCAGCCGGAGCCCAGGCACCTGGCACGCCTACTACTGCCACTACTACTCCAGCTCTCTAGGAGACTTTGGCTCAGTTCATGAGTATGTACACCACCTTGGCTCAGGAAGGGTTGTTTCCCCCTGCTGCAGCCACATCCCAGGCCGGGGGAGGAGCACAGACTCCCGCTGCCCGCACTCTTGAGCAGCGAGTGTAGGTTGAGCAGGTTCTTGAGATAATTCCCACACCGCCTGCAATGCTAGTTCAGCCCGAGGACGGTTCGGCTACTTCAGAGGACGAGCAGCGGAGACTTGAGAGGTCAAGAAGTATGATCCCCCAGTATTCAGTGGATTAGCATCAGACGACCCCTTAGGATTTCTAGAGGAGTGCCACCGTATTCTTTGCACTATGGGAATAGTAGAGTCTAGTGGGGTTTCCTTTACTGCTTTTCATCTTTGGGGTGCCGCCTATGATTGGTGGCGCACTTATGAGATAGACAATCTAGTCGAGGCTGCTTCACTAACTTGGACCCAGTTCTCTGATATGTTTATGAGAGAATTTGTCCCCCAGAGTCTCAGGGATGCATGGCGCGCAGAGTTTGAGCATTTGCACCAAGGTGCTATGACCGTTTCAGAGTATGCTATCCGTTATACCAGGTTGGCTAGGCATGCACCGGCTTTGGTTACTATAGTCTGCGAGAGAGTACGCAGGTTCATTGAGGGTCTTATCCCACCCATCAGATCTAGCATAGCTCGAGAGTTGGAGATGGACATTCCTTATCAGCAAGTAGTGAGCATTGCTAGGAGGATCGAGGGTATGCTCGCCAGGGGCGAGTGGAGAGAGAGGCCAAGAGATCTCGAGAGTCGGGCCACTACTCTGGTACCCGTACCCCAGTAGCAGGTCGACACGGTAGGGGTTTTATGGGTTGCCCCGTTCATTCAGCTCTTCCAGCAGCCAGTAGTGCTCCAGCTCTACATATACCTCAGGAGCCTTACTATGCACCTCCAGTTTCTAGCGCGCCTCCTGCGCGGGGTGCTTCCAGAGGTCAGTCCAGCAGACCTGGCCCTTGTCAGTCACAGCCACCGCATCCTCCCAGAGCTTGTTTCGAGTGTGGTGGAACACTCCATATGGTTAGGGACTGCCCGAGACTTGGTAGGGGTGCATCTTCACAGACTTCTCAGCCACAGCGTGCTCAGTAGAGTTCTCAGTCCATAATCACAGCTCCAACTGCTACCCCACATGCCCAGTCGGTTAGAGGGGGTCAGGGAGATAGAGGCCTCCCTCGAGAGAGGGGTCGGGCTAGATATTATGCTATTCCTTCTTATACTGAGGCTGTTACCTCCGACTCCGTCATTACAGGTATTATACTGGTTTGTGATAGAGAGGCATCGGTTCTATTCGATCCGGGATCTACTTATTCTTATGTGTCTTCTTACTTTGCTCCGTATCAGGGTGTGCCTCGGGTATATTTGAGTTCCCCCATTTATGTTTCTACTTCTGTAGGAGATTCTCTTGTTGTGGACCGCATTTATCGGTCATGTCTGGTTACTATTCGTAGTTTTGAGACCAGGGCAGATTTATTATTACTCGGTATGGTTGACTTTGATATCATATTGGTCATGGACTAGTTGTCACCCCATTTTGCTATTCTTGATTGTCATACCAAGACCGTGACGCTGGCTATGCCAGGTATCCCGCGTGTTGAGTGGAGTGGTACTTTAGATCACACTTCCAATAGAGTTATCCTTTTCCTTAAAGCTCAACATATGGTTGAGAAAGGGTGTGCCGCGTATTTAGCTTATGTGAGAGATGACAGTGTTGATACCCCTTCTGTTGATTCAGTCCCAGTGGTACGAGATTATCCCGATGTGTTTCCAGCTGATCTCCCGGGCATGCCACCCGATAGAGACATTGATTTTGGCATTGATCTGTTGCATGGCACGCAGCCCATTTCCATCCCTCCGTATCGCATAGCCCCTCCTGAGTTGAAGGAGTTGAAGGATAAATTACAAAAATTACTTTATAAGGGCTTTATTTGCCCCAGTGTTTCACCTTGGGTTTACTCCTATTTTATTTATGAAGAAAAAGGTTGATTCTATGCATATGTGTATTGATTATTGCCAGCTGAACAAGGCTACAGTAAAGAATCATTATCCTTTGGCTCGTATTGAGGATCTGTTTGACCAGCTTCAGGGCGCACATGTGTTTTCTAAGATTGACTTATGCTCAGGTTACCATCAGTTGAAGATTCGGGAGCCAGATATCCCAAAGACTTCCTTTAAGACTCGATATAGTCATTGCGAGTTCCTTTTTATGTCATTTGGGCTGACCAATGCCCCAGCAGCTTTTATGCATTTGATGCACAGTGTGTTCGGACCATATCTCGACTCATTTATTATTGTTTTTATTGATGATATTCTGGTGTATTCCTGGAGTCGGGAAGATCATGAGCAGCACCTGAGGACCGTGCTTCAGACCCTGAGAGAGAAGAAGTTATATGCAAAGTTCTCAAAATACGAGTTTTGGTTGATTTTCGTGGCATTATTAGGCCACGTGGTATCGAGTGAGGGCATTTGGGTGGATCCGAAGAAGGTAGAGCCAGTGCAGAGTTGGCCTAGACCCTCTTCATCTATAGAGATTCGCAGTTTCCTTGGCTTGGCGGGATAATACCGTCGATTTTTGGAGGGATTTTCATCGATTGCGGCCCCTATGACTAGATTGACCCAGAAGGGTGCCCCATTTCAGTAGACAGAGGAGTGTAAGGCGAGCTTTCAGAAGCTCAAACCAACTTTGACTACAGCCCTAATTTTTATGTTGCCTACCGATTTGGGGTCTTATACTGTCTATTATGAAGCCTCAAGAGTTGGCCTTGGAGCGATGTCGATGCAGGACGGTAGGGTGATTGCCTACGCTTCCAGACAGTTGAAGATACATGATAAGAACTACACTGTCCACGACCTTGAGTTAGCTGCTATTGTTCATGCCTTGAAGATATGGCATCATTATTTGTGTGGTGTGCCTTGTGAGATCTATACTGACCATCGGTGTTTGCAATACTTATTCAAGCAAAAGGATCTAACTATGTGTCAGAGGAGGTGGTTAGAGTTGCGGAAGGATTATGATATTACTATTCTGTATCACCCGGGTAAGGCCAATGTGGTGACGGATGTTTTGAGTCACCGGGCGGAGAGTTTGGGTAGTTTGGCATATTTACCAGCTTCAGAGAGGCCTATGGCAATGGATGTTCAGGCCTTAGCCAGCCAATTTGTGAGATTGAATCTTTCGGAGCCCAGTCGGGTTCTAGCCTGTGTGGTTTCCCGATCTTCCCTATTTGATCGTATCAGGGAGCGGCAGTATGATGACCCTCATTTGCTTGTCCTTAAGGACAAGGTCCAGTGCGGTGATGCCAGAGATGTGACCATCGGAGATGACGGGGTATTGAGGATGCAGGGTCGTATTTGTGTGCCCAATGTTGATGAGCTTCGAGAGTTGATTTTAGCAGAGGCCCATAGTTCGCGGTATTCCATCCATCCGAGTGCCGCGAGGATGTATCAGGACTTGAGGCAGCACTATTGGTGGAGGCGAATGAAGAAGGATATAGTTGGATATGTAGCTAGATGCCTCAACTGTCAATAGGTGAAGTATGAGCACCAGAGACCGGGTGGATTGCTTCAACAGATAGAGATTCTGGAGTGGAAGTGGGAGCGCATCACCATGGACTTTGTATCTGGACTCCCACGGACCTTGAAGAAGTTTGATGCCATTTGGGTCATTGTGGATCGGCTGACCAAGTCCGCTTATTTTATTCCTGTGTGTCCACTTATTCATTGGAGCGGTTGGCAGAGATTTATATCCGGGAGATCGTCCGTCTGCATGGTATTCCAGTTTCTATTATTTCGGACAGAGGCACTTAGTTTACATCGCGGTTCTGGAGAGCTGTGCAGCAGGAGTTAGGCACTCGAGTGGAGTTGAGCACAACATTTCACCCCCAGACGGACGGACAGTCCGAGCGCACTATTTAGATTCTTGAGGATATGCTCTGTGCATGTGTGATTGAGTTTGGAGGGTCTTGGGATCTGTTCTTGCTATTAGTGGAGTTTGCCTACAACAAAAGCTACCAGTCGAGCATCAATATGGCTCCTTATGAGGCTTTATATGGTAGACGATGTCGATCTCCGGTTGGATGGTTTGAGCCAGGGGAGGCTCGGTTGTTAAGTACGGATTTGGTTCCGGAGGCCTTGGACAAGGTCAAGATCATTCAGGATAGGCCTCGTTTAGCTCACTCTAGGTAGAAGAGTTATGCAGATTGTAAGGTTCGAGATGTAGCATTTATGGTTGGTGAGCGGGTATTGCTCCGAGTATCGCCTATGAAGGGCGTGATGAGATTTGGAAAGTAGGGAAAACTTAGCCCTAGGTACGTTGGTCCGTTTGAGATTCTTGATAGAGTGGGAGAGGTGGCTTATAGACTCGCATTTCCACCTAGCTTATCAGCCATGAATCCAGTTTTTCATGTATCCATGCTTCGGAGGTATCACGGCGATCCAGCCTACGTGTTAGATTTCAGCACTGTCCAGTTGGACAAGGACTTGTCCTTTGAGGAGGAGCCGGTAGCTATTCTATATCGGTAGGTTCGTCAGTTGAGATCCAAGAGTTTTCCTTCTATTCGTGTCCAATGGAGAGGTCAGCCTCCTAAGGCATCGGCCTGGGAGCCCGAGTCTTATATGCGGAGCCGTTATCCTTATCTTTTTCCCGACTCAGGTACTTCTTTCTTTTGTCCGTTCGAGGACAAACGGTTGTTTTAGTAGTGGAGGATGTGACGACCAAAAGGGGTCATCACTTGTTTTCTCACCCATTCTGTACTTTCAAGGCTTTGAAAACCACATCTAGGGTTGCCTCAATTTGCGAGCACAGTCCGAACGCATAGCCGGAAGGCTTAGATATGAATTCTATGAGAAAAATACTAAAATTTGATATTAAGTTGAATAAATTTGACTCCCGTCAACTTTTTGGGTAAACGGACCCGAACCCATAATTTGACGATCACTGAGGGTCCGTAGAAAATATGGGACTTGGGCGTATGCCCGGAATCAAATTTCGAGGTCCCAAGTTCGAGAAATGAATTTTTGTGCGAAATTATTTTCCGGAAATAATTAAGGAAATTGGAAATGAAATTTGATTAAAAGACTATGGTATCGGCTCGTATTTTGGTTCCGACACCCGGTACAAGTCTTATATATGGTTTAAGTGCTTTCTGTAAAGTTTGGTTGAAAACAGACATCGTTTGACGTGTTTCGGACTTAAAATGGAAATTTGATGTTTTATGAAAATTTGGAGGAAATCATGAGTTTTGAGGCTCGATTCAATGTATATGATGTTATTTTGGCGATTTGATCGCACGGATAAGTCCGTAGGATATTTTTGAGGTTGTGTACATATTTGGTTTGGATTCCCGAAGGCTCGGGTGGGTTTTGGATAGGTGTCAGATTGCATTTTTGAACTTGTAAAAATCTGGTATGACTTCCTCTGTGATCTTCGCATTTGCGAAGATGAGCCTCGCAATTGCGAGCTCACAAATGCGAGCTATGCATCGCAATTACGAAGCCTTGGGCCTAGGCATATGATCGCAAATGCGATCCTTGTGCTCGCAAATGCGAAATTAGGCTGATCGCAAATGCGATCTTTATGTTCGCAAATGCGAAATCTGGCAAAATAGTAAGGGTTCGCAAATGCGAACCTAGCTTTGCATTTCCAACATTTGGTCGGGGTTCGCAATTGCGACATCAAAGACTCAGCAAATTCATACTTAGTCAAATTTCCACCATTTTCACCATTCTTTCAATACCCAAACCCCATATGCGATATTTCAAGGACAAAACTTCTTCCAAATCATTTGTAAGTCGATTTTTACTTAATTCCTTCAATCATTTACATCATTTAACATGTTTTCCACTTGAAATCAATGATTTTCATGGGTGAAATTGGGGGTTTTAGGTAGAACTTAGGTTTTTCTAAAATTGGGGATTTGGAACTCAATTTGAGGTCCGATTTTCAAAACAAATCATATATTTGGGTTCGTGGGGGAATGGGTAACCAGATTTTGGTTCGAACCTCGGGTTTTGACCATGTTGGCCTAAGGGGCATTTTGGTTATTTTACCTAAATTTGCGTCTTAGCTTTAAATTTAATAGTGGAATCAGTTGCTTGAGATGTTATTTACGAGATGTAATTGAAATGAATAGATTTGGGCCATTTGGAGTCGGACACTCATGGCAAAAGTGTGGTTTCAAGTTGAATTTGGAGCCGGTTTGAGGTAAGTGGCTTGTCTCCCCTTAGAATATGATATTTGGTAATTGAATGTCTTGTACGTGAGGTGACGAACTCGTACTTGAGCTAATTGTTAAAAATTCGATTTTTACTTAAGATATTGAGACTGAGTTTCTTTCGAAATTGCTTTACTCTATTTGAAATTATAACCTGTGTTAGATTAGAAAAGCATGTTTGGTTGATTTAAATTGCCTATTTGCTTAAGTTGCCTTAACTGTAATACATGAAGCATGATAGGCTAGTACTACATGTTGTTTGCACTTTCGTACTTCATTTCTAAATATTTTCTGGTTATGGTTGCGCATTTATATTGGGACTACGGATGTGGGATTCCGGTAGCTCCCCCTTATTTGTTTACTTTGGAACTACGGGTTAGATTTTCGGTAGATCCCCCTGCACTTTTACTTTGGGACTACGGGTTAGATTCCCGGTAGATCCCCCCGCACATTGATAGTTGGACTAAGGGACGGTATCCCGAGAGATCCTTCAGTTATTCACATATGATAGACTATGGGACGGTATCCCGGGAGCTCCTCGGACAGTTGATGAAATGGACTACAGGACGGTATCCTGGGAGATCCTCCTTATTGGTACTGATATTGAGTTGTTTCACTCTGTGTTTACTTTATTTTCCACGTGTTATCGTTGCTTCGTATAACTTGTCTTACTTCATAATTTTATTAGTTATTTCTATTTATTTTTATGTTGTTACAAGGTTTAATATTATATTTTATCTCAGTAGGGCCCTGACCTTCCTCGTCACTACCCAGCCGAGGTTAGGCTTGGCACTTACTGAGTACCATTGTGGTGTACTCATGCCCCTTCTGCGCATATTTTTCATGTGCAAATCTAGGTATTCCATCTCAGGCGCACTATCCTTGAGGCGGGGAGAAGTCCGGGGACTTCGAGGTATATCTGCAGCGTCCGTAGACCAAAGAGTCTCCTTCTTTATTCTATCTGTAGTACTTAGTTTTTCTATAGTACCTTTGATGTAGACACTCTGGAGATTAGAGCATTTACAATACTTCTTTAGTCTGTTTTTCCCGTGAGTTTTCGGGTTTTGGGATGATATTATAGACTTCCACGTTTGAGTTGTATATGCCAAGTGGAACTTATATATATAGTTTTTCTTCTATTTTTGCTTAGTTTAATTAATTATTCAGCAAGTTATATTATTTCTACATTGTTAGGCTTACCTAGTTATAGGTACTAGGTGTCATCACGACATGTTCATGGAGGGTGAACTGGGGTCGTGATACCTCTGCTTGAACAAATGCTGTAAGTTGCGATGATCAGTATAAACCTCACATAACACCCAATACAGATAATGCCTCCATATGTTAAGAGCATGAACAATAGCTGCTAAATCTAGGTCGTGCACAGGGTAATTCTTCTCATGAATCTTCAGCTGACATGAAGCATATGCAATAACTTGCTCCTCCTGCATCAATACATATCCCAAGCCAATGCATGAAGCATCGCAATATACCGTATACATCCCTGAACCGAAAGGCAAAACTAGAACCGGTGTTGTAGTCAAGGTTGTCTTGAGCTTCTGAAAGCTCGCCTCAACATCATCGGACCAACGTAAAGGAGCACCCTTCTGGGTCAATCTAGTCAATGGTGATGCAATGGATGAAAAGCCCTGCACAAATCAGCGGTAATAACCTGCTAACCCCAGGAAACCCCTGATCTCAGCCACTGAAGTAAGACGCGGCCAACTCTGAACCGCCTCAATCTTCTTAGGATCCACCTTAATACCCTCTCCTGATATAATATGCCCCTAGAATGCTACTGACTCTAGCCAAAACTCACACTTGGAAAACTTAGCATATAGCTTCTGCTCTCGCAAGGTCTGAAGCACTACTTTCCAATGCTACTCGTGCTCCCCCTTGCTACGTGAGTATATAAAGATGTCATCAATGAAGACAATAACAAAGGAATCAATATAAGGCCTTAAGACCATGTTCATTAAGTCCATAAACGTCGCTGGGGCATTAGTCAAGCCAAATGACATCACTAGAAAATCATAATGGCCATATCTAATACTGAAAGCAGTCTTCGGGACATCTGAGTTCCGAATCTCAGCTGATGATGCCCTGATCTCAGGTCGATCTTAGAGAACACCCTAGCACCCTGCAACTGGTCGAACAAATGCGCGGCAACGGATACTTGTTCTTGATGGTAGCTGTAATAACCCGAAATATCTTAATATACTTATTAATTATTGGATTAGAGAATCAATTATTATTTATAGCTATTGGGTCAAATACTAAGCTAGTAAGTGAAAGTTATTATATATTTATATAAAATAGTGTACTATTAATTTGCCAGTAGACCAAATTTACAAGTATCACATATGATTGTTGATAAATTAATTAACTTAGCAGGGTGTTTATTGAATAAATAAATAAACAAAAAAAAACTAATGGGCCTAGCCCACCTTGTGAATCTCACGTGTTAGATGAAAGTGAGAAATTTAAAAATAGCCAGATTTACCACTGGTAGTTGAAAAATAGCCAAGTTTCAAAAGTCATCGAAATTTAGTCATTTTTTATGTAAAGAGAAATTTGAGCGAAAACACTGTTCAAAATCCGGAAAATACGCCCGCAAATTTTACGGGAGTTCCAGCAAGTATAAATATCCAGTGTAATATACTGGAGTTTGGAGCACGGGTGCTCCAGTCTCCCGCAAATTTTACAGGAATTAGCAAAGTATACCGGTACAGCATAATATGCTGGAGTTCGTACACAAATGTACCAGAACTCCCGTAAATTGTACGGGACCGGTCTCTATTACCGTAAAATAGTGGCTATTTTTTTATTGATTTGATAAATAATGATTATTTTTTATTGATTAGTGTGAAAACTGGTTATACCATGATATTTTGTCTCATAAGAAGACTAAATAGGTACTAAGGGTTTTTATTCATTAGAGGAGGCAAACCAAAGAAATAAATAAAAAGGTTTCAGGATAGGAATTGGCGGCGGTACATTAAGAGATGTAGATGCTTGGAATTATTGTTTCCTATTGTCATCATTACTAGTTGGCCAAAATAAGTTTTAAAAAAACAACAAGAAGAATTAGTAGTACCTGAGCAAAGGAAATTTCCTTTCTTTTGTTGGATAAAGAGAGGAAGCAACAAGCAATTTGCTCCTCGGTAAACTCTTATTAATGTTGTCAATGGAAAAATAATTCCAAGCATCTACATCTCTTAATGTACCGCCGCCAATTCCTATCCCGAAACCTTTTTATTTATTTATTTGGTTTGCCTCCTCTAATGAATAATGAGATTTTTACCTAATTATACTATATTAGAAACTTATTAACTATTTTTTTTTATGTTCCTTAAAAATTATTTTATGTATTTATATTCATTATTTATGTACAAAATCAGGATAAAAGAAGGATCCCCTAAATATAGGGAGTAATTTGTAACTGTATCCCTCATCCCCATCTATCAGCTTAAATGGCCTCCTACAATCACGATTTTCTTCCCAATTTCAAAAGATTTTAAAGTCATTCTCTCTTTCATACAAATCAACCAATCTCTCTCTCTCTTTCATACAAATCAAACTATTATCTCTCTAATAACATCATATATTTCTGTGAATCACTTCCATCAACAATCATTAAAAAGTTTCAACTATTGACAAATCCAGCGACATTATCTCTAAAATTGTAGGTAGAGGGTCTACCATTGATATATCATTAAAAAGTTTTGAAACTTTGAATTAGATATCCGGATTTTACGAGTTTGTGATTTTTTTGGGTTGGGTGTTCTTGAAAACGATTGAAAATATCCTTTAGGGTTCATATCTCAATTTTAAGCGAGATTGGTTAAGTTTAAAGTTGGTTTTAGGTAGAATTTCAGAATAAAACTCGAGAAAGAAAAAGTTTCGGAATTGTATTACGATTGTATGATAAATGTATCATAATTGTATCTGAATTGTATTTGATACATCAATACCTAAGACAATTCTGATACAATACTAATACTACTATTATAATACAATATTGTATCATAATTAAGTTCATAGTTGGTTCTAGGTGGATGTTTTAGATTGAAACTTGAAAAAGATGAAAGATCGAAATTGTATCGTAATTAAGAATTGTATCACGATTGTATCATAATTGTATCACAATTTGTACCTAAACATGATACATTACTAATACAAGTATAATATGACATTGATTCAGTTTAAGTTTAGAATTGGTTTTAAGTTGTATCGTAATTGTATAAGAATTCTTTCAGGATTATATCAAATTCATATCTGAATTGTATTTGATGCATCAATACATGAAAGAATACTTGATACAATAATGATACAATTACAATACAATCTTGTGTCAGAATTATATTAGCTTTTAGAGTAGTAACATGTACGGGTAGAAAATTTTCAGATTTCCTATAATTACTAGGATGTATCATCAAAATTGTATAGGATCGAAAATATTATCGTACAAAAAAATAACCATTTCCTTGGTTCCATTTCTATGGCGAGTATGGCTTCTTTTTTTGTTCAAGACTTTTTTGGTCCATTTGAATTTTTCTTGTGCCTTCTTATACCAGAAACGAGTATCTTGTATAGAGTTTTCGAGAAATTGGAAGAAAAAAATTGGTGAAATAATATTGGAAGAAGAAGTTGCTTCCAGATCTGCGTAGAAGAAAAGGGAGGGAGGGGAGCAGAGAAAAAAAAGGAATGGATATAATTCAATCCCTTAATTGAATGTGCTAATAATGAGGTGAGAGCTTTTTAAGGAGGAATATATACATTTTGTAAAAAAAAAAGGCCAAATACATAATTGTGCCCTTAAACTTGGCCTTTTTTGTCACTTGGGCACTTAAACATAGAGTTGTTCCTATCAGACCCTTCAACTAAATCACATATGTGCCAATTAGACACTTTGTAGACCGTCTGAGAAAAAGTTTTATAAAAATTATTGGATACGTAATTAGCTGTAGTTGTATATTTGATAGCTTTTAAGGCTTTCTTTTTTGCTTATGAAACTTTACGGCACTAAAGTACGATTATAGGAGATACCGTGAAAATTTTCATAAGCACTTTGTAGTGACATAATTGAGTGCTTATGAAACTTTACGACACTCGTAAGCTACTAGAATAAAATTTTACAAACTAGAATGCACAAGTGGTTGATAGAAGTTACATTTTGACATTAACAACTTTTAACAAAAATAGTACTTCAACAAAAGAGCAAAGCTGTCAAATATAAAAATGCAGCTATTTCATAAGCAAAGAAGAAAGCCTTAAAAACTATCAAATATACATCTGCAGCTAATTACATATCCAATAATTTTTATAAAACTTTTTCTTAGACGGTCTACAAAGTGTCTAATTGGCACATATGTGATTTAGTTGAAGGGTCTGATAGGAACAACTCTATGTTTAAGTGCCCAAGTGACAAAAAATATCAAGTTTAAGGGCTCAGTTATGTATTTAACTAGATACTTTTTGAAAACTACAAAACCTAGAAAAAATAAATAAATAAATTTCTATTATAGTGTACATAGGAAAAAATCCCTTGGTTTTACAAACATAATTTCTAAACGTGATGAATTAATTGTTCCTGTTGGATTTTTATTTTCTCTTTGTTCATTGCCCGATTTAAGATAGTTATAATCACCTTATTCCCGTTAGGGGTCATTTTGTATGGTGGGTAAGCAAAAATAATACTAGGATAAAAATTTAGTATTGCTTTATCTTTTGATTTGTTATTCATCCTGGGATAAGTTATTCCGGAATTAAAAATAATATCAGAATAATGTATACTTGCAGATGGTGAAATTGTAATCTCATGATAAGTTTTCCCAGGATAAAACAGTAAAATTAATAATCACAAAATAAATACAATATATCAGTTTTCATAATTGGATCTTTTTGGTATGGAAAAGATATGACTAGTTATTTTGAATCTTTATTATTAATTATGATAAAAGGGAAATTTGAGTTTTTAGTCCATCAGTTATTGACAAACTCAATTTTTGGTTCCTTCTGTTATATGATTAAACATCTTCAACTAATAAAAATGTATGTTCACTATTGATTTTTTTTGCTTGTGAATCTTCACAAATTTAACGACTTGTAAACAGTTAAATCATTTAAGTGTTTAAGGGTGTGTTTGGTATGAAGGAAAACATTTTCTGGAAAATGTTTTCCAATTTTTCCATGTTTGGTTGGCTTAAATGTTTTGGAAAATATTTTTCTTATCAATTCATTTTCCTCCAATTGGAGGAAAATGTTTTCCTTATCAAAAGAAGGGAAAACATTTTCCAAAGCTTCTTCTCAACCTTTCTCACCATCACCACCCCACCCCACCC
>MU717127.1:599-21887 GCA_026770625.1 Nicotiana glauca | reverse complement strand
CCCCCCCCCCCTCCCTTCCCTTTTTTGCTAGTACTGTGATCTTGACGTAACTGCTAAAGTTGTTGTCGAGTGACGAGTTCGAGCCGTGAAAATAGTCTTTAGCAAAAATAAAGATTGTGTATAATAGACTCTCGGGGTCCGACCCTTCCACATACCTCGCATAAAGCGGGAGTTTAGTACACTGGACTGCCCATTTATTCATGTGATCTTGAATTTATTTAATTCATTGACAGTTAGAGCACACTCTTCGATACTAATTAGAGTTTTCTTGTTAATAGGTGCATGTTTATTTTGCTCTTAAAGTGATGGATTTCGTTTTATTCTTCTGAACATTTTCTTGTAATTTCCTTTCTCTTTTGGGAAATATATAAATTTTAATTTATAGGCAAAAGTTGATAAAGAGACGGCCCAAAAGATCAAAGAAGCAGCAGTAGCAGTGAAGGAAGGTGCTAAAGAAGTAAAGAGCGTTGGTGAAACTGTCAAAGAGACCGTCTCTTCTAGTGCTGGAGATGTAATTCCATTTATTATTTACAATTTGTTTCTTTTTTCCTACTTTAATTTTTTCTAATTTAATCAGGTGTCTATAATGCTTCTCTCATGTATAATTATTTTGTAGGGTCAAAAATGGAATTAATAATTACAATAAGAATCATCAATTTGTGAGGAAAATATGTTTCAAATATATAAACCAACAAAACATGAAGAAAAAAAATATTTTTCAAAAAATATTTTCCTTCGTACCAAACACAACCTATAAGTAGATAATTATAATTCGACGAAATAAGTAACACTTGGTTGAAATTGTCAATAGGCCATCATATTTTATTTTTAGTGGCGCAAGTATCAGATATTAAACTAATAATAAAAACAAATACTAATCAAAAATTGTAATTCTATTATTTCATGCCAGTATTTTATTATCTTAATATATAGTTAGCAACTTATTATGATTCTTAATATATTTTGATTAGGTAATTTCAGAGATGGGAAAGAAGGTGTTGGACAAGGCAACAGAGAATGAAGAAGAAGAAAAGGGTGCATGGGAAACAGTCAAGGAAAAAGTCGTTGGTAAAAAGTGACTGCAAAATTAAATAAACACTTGGTTTTTCCCAATTTTGAATGTCTTGAATTCTATTTTATCAAAATATTTTACCTGTTTATTTAATCACATTTTTGTTGGTATATTGTAGTAGTAGTAGTGATCAGGTTGGAACTCTTTCTATATTTCATGAATTTCATAACATCTAATTTTGATGGATATATTGTGTACGCATTGGAATTCTCAGCCCATTGTTAGGATGGTTGTTACATATGGTAAGGGGTTGATTGAAGTGTGAGATTAGCCCAAGAATAAGGCCGAGCAACTAGCTGCTGTAGGATTGGACGTCTATATATCTCATCACATTTCTCTACGCTTATAAAGGCCGGCGGAAGGAATACTCTGTTCATCTTTCTTACGGCTCGTCACCGCAACGCACGTTCACCCCTTCGGCTTATTCCATTCAGAAAAAGGTAGTCTTTCCTTAGTAAATAGCATTTTGAAGTAAAGCGAAGCTATTATTGAAGGAAAGATATGGTGGGTCAATCAATTGCATTAGGTAGGAGATGCAGGACTTGTCTTAACCGCAAGTGTATTCGCAATTCGATTCATCCTGAAACCCACCAAATTCTGATTTCAAAGTATGTATCCTTTTTTTACTTTTAAGTGACAAGGGAGTGACAAAGGGTATACTTTCTTCTATATATTGTGGCTCCTCAATGAGCGTAGGTTAATAGCCAAGCCTACCCTTTTGTGCGTCTTAATCTCTATCCCATTCTTCAGGTATAGTTTTCTTTGATCACATATCAACGGGTGATCCGTCCTTTCTTCTCATTTCGTCATTACTCTGAATTTTTTTTTTATGTTTAGCTCCCTACTAAGCAGAATTCGCTTTGAATATATTGCACTGTGTTATTTTGATGAATACAACAATATTTACATATATTATATCATTTGCCGTCGTTTTATTATATCATTACATATAATTTTAATAACATAGTAGGAATTGATGAGGAAGCCCTATCAAACCGCGAACACATACCGAAAGTAATTGAAGAAATATTAAGAGTGATGGTGTGAAAACTAGTTTAGTATAGAAAATATCACATGAAAATTTATACTTTGTATAGTTAAATGAATAGTTCTTAAAAATGTGTAAATTGTATAGAATAATAGCCTGTTTGGCCGAGCTTATTTTTGGCCAAAAATGCTTTTTATTTTCAAAAGTACTTTTGGCTAAAAATTGAGGTGTTTGGCCGAGTTTTTGGAAGGAAAAAAAGTGCTTTTGAGAAGAAGCAGAAGCAGTTTTGGAGAAGCAGAAAAATGTAACTTCTCTCTAAAAGCATTTTTTTGAGAAAAAATACACTTAGAAGCAATTTTTTAAAGCTTGATCAAACATTAATTGCTGCTCAGAAGTTTTTTTCAAACTAATTAGCCAAACACAAATTGCTTCTCACCAAAAATACTTTTAAGAAAAGAACTTTTGAAAAAAAAAAATACTTTTCAAAATAAACAGATTTTTACAACTTGGAACAGGCTATAAGTAGTATTGTTAATGAAAAACTGTCAAATTACCTGAGACGTTCCAAAAAGAACGTTGGGCTATCTAGGTCCTGTATTTTTTAGAACATTGCATAAAATAGTTGTTCGTACGCTCGCCAAAAATATAAAGGGTACATTTTTTAGATCGTTGTATAAAGGCATAATACATAAGAGGCCCCCTAAACTTGCCTATTTTTTTTATTTGGACACCTAATAAAAAGGTAGTACCTATTGAGCACTTTAAGTTAGATAAATTGTGCAATTAGACACACGCTGCAGACATGGCAGTGTGTATAACACACCACTTGTGTTGAGCGCGTGAGAAGAAACAGATTCCCTTTTTTCTATTTTGCTTCAATCTCCTTCTTCCTCCTTTGTGTCGCGCCATCTCCACCACTGTAACAGTTGCTTTACCACCATCATGCTTCCTCCACCCCTATGTTAATCACTCTACCTTTCAAGGTAAATTCATTGACCAGAAAATTACAGTCAACACTAATTTTTTCTTAAGAATACACTTTACATTCAATTAAAGAATGGTCAATTTGGAATGAAATAGGCGTTGACCGTCGCATCGCCACCACACCACCACCGCAAAGCCAAAGCCACAACACTTGAGGACATAACGCGCAGGACAATTGTAAGCAGTAATGGAGGTTGCTTTGCGATTTTTGAACAAACTATTAAAACACCCTTCTGGTGAGGGAACTACTGGGAAAATAGTAGGTTTGGTTGCTACTAGCCGGGATAGTATATATTGGAGAATGCCTTCTCAAACATCACTATTTTCAGATTTTGAAAAAAGAAAAGAAGAAAAGAGCAGCAACAACAATCCATCGATGATGTAGAGAAGATGGTAGCTGAACATATAATGGTTAATCAGAAAGAGCTGTTGAGTTATGAGCTCCCAAATCTCAGTTGTAATTCCAATAGCTCCGGCGGTGTTCGGTGGGAAAATGATGGGGGAGAAAGTGACGAGTCTTGTTCTTAAATTTTGGTTTTTTCTTTAGTGATGTGTTTTTTTCTTATTGGTCCTACTTGTCACGTTGGCAGCAAGTGAAATACACACATTTTAGCTGGCTTGGAACTTCAAAATATGTGTCTAGTTGACACAATTTGTCTTCACTTAAAGTGCTCAATAGGTGCTGCCCAAAGTTTAGGTGTTCAAATGAAAAAAAGGGGACAAGTCTAAGGGGCTGCCTATGCATTCTGCCTTGTATAAATAGTTGGTAGAAAAATGAACAGTGAATCCTACCAATTATTTAAGCGACGATCTAAATGTACCCTTTATCTTGTTGGCGAGTGCACGAACAATTATTTGGACTGCTATTTATAAATTAGTCGGTACTTATTTGTATTAAAATTTTAAACTAAAAATCTTAATTTCAGGATAATTTAGAATAATATTTTCTAAAAAATTAAAATATCTTGCATTTACTAATTTCGAAATAACTACCATTTAGAGTGGCTACCTGGTGTCATTTCTACCAAAAGGATAAACCAGTCAAATCTGACACAATTTTGTTGTAAAAAAAGCACGGGCTAGCCAGTTTTCGGATCGGTTATTCAAAAATAGCCAGCGTTTGCAAAGTCTTTGAAAAATAGCCACTACTTTGCTGCAATATGAAAAATTCCAGCATAATCGGTGTACCTAAGCATAAACTTCCAGCATATTATTCTGGAACTCCAACACGTGAAAAGTTCTAGTATAACATACTGGATATTGGAGCACAGATGCTCTAATCTCCAGTATATTAGGCTAGATAGGTATATTATACTGTAAATCCAGTATATTATACCGAGTTTCAGTATATTATACTGGAATATTTTTCCGAATTTTGAACACTGTTTTCGTTAAGATTTATCTTTATATAAAAAGTGACTAAATTTTGATTACTTTTAAAACTGTGACTGTTTTTAAATTTTGATTACTTTTAAAACTGTGACTGTTTTTGTATGACCACTTGTAAATCTGGCTACTTTTTAATTTCTCCCAATTTTGTTCTGGAGGCTTAAAGCCCATTAAAATACAGGCTATTTACACCTGACGCCTGACGGAATCCAAACCCAGTCCAAAAGCATATGGGCCCAAAGTTGAAGGTATAAATAACAATGCACCTGAAGAATTCAAAATTTGAATTTGAAATCAGAGAGAGAGAGAGAGAAACAATGGCATCGAAATCAGATATGAAGGGTTTCTATAGGCAAAAGAAGAATAAGAATGGTGGGATCACTAAGTCAACAAATTCAAAATCACCATTTGCCGTTACCACGAAGAAATCTATAACCCCAAAGCAAGCGGCTGCTCTCGGCTCTGAATTTACCCGGTCTCCGGCCCTCATCGTCCACGGCTCTCCCAATTTGCAAGGTAAGCATTTTCCTTTGATAATCCATTTAGATTATTTTCCAGTGTTTGATTCGGTGTAACGTAAGTTATAAATCAATAGTCACACGATTTATTCCTTTCGTCCCATTTTATGTGATCAATGGCGTACGTCGGGATTTTTTATAAGCCCGTGCCATATTTAAAAGAGTGAATAAATGATTTTATAACGACGTTGCGGGAAAAAAACCCAATTCGGATCGTATCAGCTACATTATTCTAGTGTATTTGAAGTTTTGAACTGTATTCATTAATACCTCGTAATTATTAAGGGAATTTTAGTTATCAGTAAAGTCTTTAGTTTGATGGTTTAGCTGGTTTGAAAATCCTTTGGAGGTCACGAGTTCGAAATTTCCCTAAACCTTAAATTTGTAAGTTAAGCTTCTACTCTGTGTATTTACTGAATTTTTCAGACGAAGCGGTGTCACGTGGCCGGGCTTGGACTATCGGTATGTGATACAGTTTGATTGTGCACGGAGTTATAAAAAATAATGAAGATTTTTGAGACTTATGGTCTTAAAACACGTCATAACATTTCGGTGGCAATAAAAGCCTTTCGGTAAGGGTAAAATAAGGTGTAAAGTTAATTGTTCCAAATATAGAAATGTGTTATTCTTTTTGGAATGGACTAATAAGAAAATAGTGTCATTAAGTGGAATATATGAAGTATATGATAGTCTGATGATGATTTTTCGGGAAGGCGTTTTTCTTCGTAGCTAATACACCTGAGACTACAATTTCTCTCGCCCCTTATCCGTTTGTATTGATTTTGTGTACTGAGTACTATGCATTTTTGGCCCTATCATTTATTCCCCTTGTTGTTCATGATCAGATTGAAGCACTAGAAACTTGTTGAGTTTGGTCTTACATTGAATTCACCCTTGTAGTCGTTTTTGGTTTGAAATGCCAACTCTATTGTTTGTCACTTCATTGTTGATGACATTTGAAATGATATGTGTGGAGTATTAATTATTGACCATATGAAGCAAATCCGAGTACTCCCTCTGTTAAATTATATGGCACAATTTGACTGGAACAGAGTTAAGTAAGAAGAAAGAACTATATACCTGTGCGTTAATTTTGTTTATTACGTTATGCTCAAAGTATGCTAAATAGAATTACTCTGCACAAAATTTCTGATCTAGATAATCTGCAGTAAGAAGAAATCAAGATAAGACACTTTCAGTTAATACAAAGACATATGATATATTCAATTTATACACGGTATCAGTTAATCAATACTAATCGACATGCATATATGGTTATATTTTTTTTGGAAATGACCATTAGTAATATATATATATTCATATTACATTTGAACAACATTTTCTGAAGCGTTGTGAAATTGAAAAGCAGAAGACACATTAAAGAGGATTAGTTTGATAGCACTTTGTGAGTTGTGAAAGAAAAAGCATAGACGATTAGTCATTAGTCGAATTTTAAGTTCTTATCCCTTGGACTCTTTATCTTTTGACTATTTCCTGCATTGATATTTCTCAAAAGATGGACTGAGGGATAAGTAATGGAGTAACTAATAAGACCATATCATTTGCTATCAGATACATGCTGTGCAAGATCATTGATCCTCATACTTCCTCATCTCGCTTAATCAATGAACCAAATGTTCGCTAAAAGATTATATACATATTCTACGATGTGAAATTATAAGTGATAAACGTGCACTGGTTGCTATTTGTATCTTAGTAATCTCACTTGCTAAGAAGATAAGGAAATACTCACAATCTTTGGACACCCCTCACAACTTTTCACTTATTTTAGAACTGAACATATTAAGAATATAACAAGCTTCTGATTATTATGTCTTCTATTCTCCATATCTCTTTTTTCTTCTTGTATTACCTATTCTTATATCAAAATTTTCAGATGATTATGACGGGAAGGAGGAATTATTAAGGCAATTTGACTTGAATATGGCTTATGGACCAAGTCTTGGATTGAGCAGAATGGACAGATGGGAGCGTGCTAAGAATCTTGGTTTAAACCCTCCTAGAGATGTGGAACCCCTCTTGAGATCTAACAAGGTTCGGAATGAATCTCTGTGGGATGGACGCATTTAACTTTGTTTAGTCTTTTGATTATCATCCAGTAACTCTTCTATTACTTGGTTTTCCTTTTCTGTTAATGTGAGGTGGGATCTTGTTCTGGGTAAAAAAGTTACAGCATCTAGCTGTATGGTAGTTTCTTTACAAAGGTTTCGCTCAGTTTATTCCTAATATAAGCCTCATTAAAGTTTGTTGATTATTGTTTGATTATTCTGCTGATTAAAGTTACTTTGCATATATTACATATTTTCATCTGAGTTCTGTATTTTCCAAAATCTAGAGCAGGAAGTTCTTGTTTTGGGCATACCAAATGACATCTTAACTGATATAGAAAAACAAGAAGCTGTTACTTGGCTTAACCCATGTTGAAGAAGTGCTCTCTTGCATTTGGCAATGTATGGGTTGTATCTGCATTTAAAAAAAGTACACGCGCCAGCGTCTCTAAAAGCTCATTTAACACAAGTACACAACTACTGTTTTCGTCATTCATTATGCTCTTATGTTCTTGATGTAGTATGATAACTTATATGTTGTTCTATATCTTGATGGATCCGGGAACTTTTGCTTGCATTGTACTATTTGGTATGTGTTTTGGAATTGAGAATACCAGTTACAATACCTATTATCCAAAGAGGAATCCTTCCAGCAGTATCGGCCATTGTTGGCTAATCCTAATCCTAGATAAATATCTCATCTTCTTTGAGCTATGAAAAAATGCCATTGGTTGATGTATGAGATTATTTTTGCCAAACCTGCTTGAGTCTGCCCTGTGTTGTAATTAGCAAAACGGAGTAATGGACGTATTTACACATTCCGAGTTCTAGGACAAATGTATCATTTCATAAATGATTTGATCGCAACTGATCAAAAAGGTAAAAACATACAACTATCCATCAAGATGATTATATTGTTATAACGGGTGAAGTTTTGCGACTTTAGTATGAAAAAAATAGTTTTGGGACTCTGAATGGGAGCCTTGGAATAACGATAAACTAGACTCCATGTGATTTATAGTTTATAGGTTCGAGCCGTGGAATCCGTTGCTTGCACCAGGGTGGGCTGCTTACATCACACCCCTTAGGGTGCAACCCTTTCTCGAACCAGGCGTGGACGCTGAATGCTTCATGCATTGAGCTGCCTCGTTTTTTGTAATTTGTGCTATATTATTCAGTACCCTTGCATTCCATAGGTTACAAAACAGTTCTGATGTAAGCTAAGTTTACAACTTTACATTGTCCAGTGAGAATAACTCTGTCTTTATTTTTTGGCCGTAGAGGTTCTTTGGTGCTAAAACTCACAAACATAATCGTTCAAAGTAGTTATTTTTTCAAGTGGCACACTTTTAACTAAAACAAATAACTAAAGTTTATGCATAATTCTGTGAATTAGTGATCATTTATCATGTGTAGCAGTGCGGCCACTAAAGAACTTTAGACTCCTTTTATTATCTCTCAAGTCAACTGTTTGCGATATGTTTAGCTTTTAACGATTACTCGCCCGACCTGATACCCATCTTGGAGGCTATCATGATTAACATGAATCATAATGGTGCAAATTAGTTTTTTATTGGGTTTTAGTCAATAGCGGCGTCATGATTTTCACTAAAGAGAATTAAAATTTTAAAAAGAAAATACACAAAAAAACAAAGAAAATTTAATTCATAAGTATATAGTTGTTTCAGTGTGTCCTATAGCCTATAGATAACTTGTTCGAGTCGTTGAAGTAGCCATTAATGCTTACATTAGGATATGTTGTATATATCATACCCCTTGAGGTGCGAACTTTTCCGCATCCTACGTGAACGCAAGATACCTTGTGAACAGTAAAAGATATTTTTTTATCTAAATAGTATAATTTTCTGGTGAAAAATGCTAACTCAAAGGGCTACGACTTTCATGTTTTACGTTTTTCCAAATTCGGAACGGAACAGGGTGAATTGTTTTGAAGAAGGTATAATTGTTTGGTCCCAACCCTACTTGGTATATATACATGGAAAAACGGTATTTTGAAGGGAGGAGAACGTTTTTGAGAGGAAAACACAAGCATAGAGCCGCCGTAGAGGTCGGGTTTCATCTTTTCTTCCACCAACTTAGTCTTTTTATGTTTCTTTGTATGATTTGTTGTTTTGCTACCATGTCTATGTGAAGCTAAACTTCACGTTATAGGGTTATGATTCTTTCATGACTAATGTTATTCGGATATTAATTTTGATTTCTTAATTTATAATATTATTTTATTTATTCAATCCTGCACGTTCTATGAGGAGTACGATTTTTTTTAAATAACATTGAGTACGACTTTTTCCAACGATTGAACTTCCATTCCAAAATATATGTAATTTGGGTTCACTTGACAGTTGAGACCTACCATTTATAGTATATTCTTTTCTCAATTTCAAATGCCTTCCAAAAGATCTGTAGTGCGTTTTTTTAGGCCAAAGAAGTAAAGAGTAGTGCTCTAGAAAGTTGAAAGTAAGATATTTATAAGAAAAGTTAAAAGTGGAAGTTCACCTTTAAAAATACAAATGAATAAATCACTATTTTTCACATATTATAAGATCCTTGGTGAAACCTTGAAAAACATATCTTTACTATTTAAACTACATTTGCATCTATATCCGTTTTTTTTGTCACGTTTTAACTTATGTCCGTTTTGCGAAAAAAATTGCAAGCGTACCCACTTTTTCGCATAACTTCAGCATATGGGGCTGAAGTAGCAAAGACAATCACGCATAACTTCAGTATTCTAGTAACCGGGCCTGAAGTTAAACTGTAGAGCTGAAGTTTTTGTTTTGTAACTGGCGAACTTCAGCTCTAAAGCTGAAGTTTTTGTTTGTAACTGGCGAACTTCAGCTCTAGAACTGAAGTTTTTGTTTTGTAATTCGCAAACTTCAACTGGAGCTGATATTTTTATTTTTGTAACTCGCAAACTTTAACTCTAGAGCTGAAGCACTTGTTCACAGTGTGCGAGAGCAATCACAAGATCTCATATATATGACGGCTCCATCTCTCCGGTTTGAATTGGAAAGAAAAGTAGTAGCTGCTCTTGTTTATCTAAAAGAAAAAAAAAGACAAATTAAAAAGGAGAGCAAAAGGAAAGATCACATCAAACGGCAGTTGCATGAGTTAACAATAAGAAATGTTTGAATTTCTAATTTGGCTTCTTTAGTTGGATATTCGCATATTTACTTGTTGATAAACATTGGCTCAAGAAATTTCAAGGATAATCCTCTCGAGTGGGAAATGGGAAAGAAGAAATTTCCATTAAAAGTGTGGAATTTAAGAAGAAGAAGAAATTAAACGAAGGAGGCTGAAGTTATTTAAAAAGTGGGTACAAGTTAAAAGTTTTTAAAACAATAAATATAAATAAAATGAGAGCAATCAAATAGAGCGTCCCTTATAATTTTTACATAGCCTGGCTATCTTTAATTGTAGTTGTCAAATCATAAACGCTAAGTCCAATAAAATAAAGTATTGTCAATCAAAAGACTCACTACTAAACAGGTTGTAACTAGGTACAAACATCGTCGTTAATCTATCACTAAATCGTTCGTAGCTAACGAAATATTTTAATAATTTATTTTTAATCCGACACCAAATAAAATTATCGATGAATTTTGCTATTTATCTACAAAATTTGTCTGTCGAAAATTTTTATTTTTAGTAGTGACTGGCATATTAAAAAAAAAAGCTGGCACTAGAACTATGGTGGGTGAATTCACTATTGTCCTATGCAATAGGAAGAAATATAATATGTTTTTACCTTGTTTTCCCAACATATTGTTAAAAGTCTATAAGTTAAATGATATCTAAAACACTTACAACCGTTTTATTCCTCCAAACACTCCAATTGTCCACCCCAATGGATTTAAATGGTGGAGCTCATGATATTTTGTCATGTCATTTTTTCCTAGTTTAGATATAAAGAAAGTCAATATTTTTAACCATAAATATCTAATGTATTCCATTAGAACCTTAGGATAAGATATTTTAAAAAGAAAATAATATAAACAGAGAAAGGATGAAGCATATCCTCGAACCCACCTATCTTGTTTACCTTCTAAATGCTATATAACCATGTTAATTAAGTTTTTAGTTCTATATAAAACACTTACTGACTAAGAAATCACTTATAAAGCAATTTTAAATTAATCTCTTTAGTACACATTAATTTGGTAACTGTTATGAAATAAAAGCAATTTAGAAATATGAACACGAAATAATAGCAATTTAGTAAAACATGAACAAGAATTATAGATAGAGAAAAGGAAGAGATTTTCTTCTTCAATTGTGTGTCATTTTCCATTGCAATTACATAGCCTTTTATAGGCATAAAAAGTAAATATGATGGACATAAAATAGGAGATTTAATCTTTAAGTTATTCACAATATGTGCATCCAATGTAGCATCCAATGTAGCATTCAATGTACAAATTATTCATAACACTCCCTCTTAGATGTCCATATAAGATAATGTGCCTCATTAAGAACTTACAAAAAAAATTGGGATGTACATAGTTATTTATAATATGCATTGCTTGCTGCCTCATTAAAAACTTTACCAGAAAAATCCAGTGGGACAAAACCTTGGTTAAGGAAAAGAGTGTAGCGTGTAGTTACTCCCCCTGAAGAAAAATCACTTAATGTCTCGAAGAGATGCAGTCTAATCTTATATATCAACTTTTCAAATATTAAGGTTGGTAATGCCTTAGTGAGCAGATCAGCCAAATTATCACGTGAACGAACTTGTTGTACATCTATTTCACCATTCTTCTGAAGATCATGAGTGAATAGAATTTCGGTGAAATGTGTTTTGTTCTATCTCTTTCGATATATCATCCTTTTAATTGATTTATGCATGCAACATTGTCTTCATACAATATTGTTGGAATATTCTCTTTCGAAGAAAGATCACATGTTTGCTGAATGTGTTGAGTTATCGATCTCAACCAAACGCATTCTCGACTAGCTTCGTGAATGGCTATTATCTCTACATGATTTGAAGAAGTAGCAACCATAGTTTGTTTTGTCGAACGCCATGATATGGCTGTACCTCCACTTGTAAATAAATAGCCTGTCTGAGATCGACCTTTGTGTGGATCAGACAAATATCCTGCATCTGCATAACCAATCAATAATGACTTGGATTCATTTGAATAAAATAAACCCAAATCAATGGTCCCTTGGAGGTATCTGAATATATGTTTAATACCATTGCAGTGTCTTTGTGTTGGCAAAGAATTAAATCTTGCCAATAAGCTTACTGAGAAAGCTATATCTGGTCGGAAATTATTGGCAAGATATATTAATGCTCCAATTGCACTAAGATATGGTACTTCGGCACCAAGAAGTTCTTCATCATTTTCATGAGGTCGTAATAGATCTTTCTTTATATCAAGTGATCTCACAACCATCGGGGTACTCAATAGATGTGCTTTATCAATATAGAATCGCTTTAAAATCTTTTCGGTGTATGTTGATTGATGGACAAATATTGCATCTTTCATATACTCAATTTGTAGACCATGACAGAATTTTGTCTTTCCATGATCTTTCATTTCAAATTCTTTCTTCAAACGGTCTACT
Organism: Nicotiana glauca; assembly: GCA_026770625.1. Taxonomy (NCBI): domain Eukaryota; kingdom Viridiplantae; phylum Streptophyta; class Magnoliopsida; order Solanales; family Solanaceae; genus Nicotiana; species Nicotiana glauca. The sequence goes on along the minus strand of MU717127.1, from coordinate 9,275 downwards.
GTTTTTGGAAGCTCCCCAGGAGTTCCGATATTTAAATCATCAGCATACACGACGATTATAACAAATTCATATCCAGACCTTTTTATAAAGACACAATGACAAATTGGATCATTCTTGTACCCTTCTTTCAACAAGTATTCTCTCGGGCGATTATACCACATACGCCCTGATTGTTTCAACTCTTATAAGAATTTTTGAAGCCTTATTTAATAAATTTCTTGGAAATTTTGATATGTTTCAGAACAATTTAAATCCTTCAATGATTTTCATTATGCGCATATCAAATTCATATATTGCCAGATTAAAATCTTAAATGACTACATCCATCACAAAAGATCATGTCTCTATATAACCATTGCCAGGATATTTACAATTATTCTTGTGACACAAGTCGTCTTTATGTCTATCGACTTGATCTTTTTCCACAAGAACATATTTACCTCCACTGGATTTATACTTTCATGTGTTGGGACTCCGTCCAACTTTATATTTTTCAAGTGAAGTCAATTTTTATTGCGTATTTTTTATTTGGCCAATCATTTATCTTGTCCAAATTTCATGATAGATTTGAGCTCAAGATCCTCGTCAATATTAATAATATTAAACGCTACATTATGTTAACAACATCGTCGACGATCATTTTATATCGGTTCAGTTATTACACAATAAAGACATAACTTATTCAGATCTCTTTATCTCATTATTTTCAGGTACCTGAGCCTCTCACGTGAGGTTTTACGAAGTGTTATATCGTGGTGCTCTTCTAGAGCACTTGCCTCGTTATTATGACCATCTTGAACATTTGTCCATCTCCTTCTTCAAGGAGCTGAATCTTTGGAACCGATTGGTCTATTATGCTTTATGCGTTCCATAGACTCTGTCCCTCGTGGACTTTATTCTATTTGAAGCATTAGCAGCTGAAATATGACATTTAGCTTTGGGTCGGCAAACACGTCTGACAATAATTTATAAATTAATTATTACTTGAACTTCAAGTTCATATATTCTTGTACGGGGATCTATATGTATTCATAATAATTCATTTCATGTATCACTTTCTCAGATGTCCATTTTTTCCCCTAATGTTAGGATCACCAACATATTTTCCAACCTTCTTTGGGAACTCATCTTTGTGCATTGTGGTGGCATAATTAAATCATATAGCACATCCATATTTTTATATAGAAATTATTTGGTTCCTGACCCTGAACCGATTGTAATAGGGAGAAATTTTCATAACTTGGCTAGATGCGTACAAATACTGCTGTATATTAAATAATTCATCTCATACCAAATTTCATTTTTGGGAGTTTTGTTCTCATAACCAATGATTTAGCTACAATTGGAGGCGTACAATTTCTGCTAAACCAACTTGGATTTAAACCAGTATAATCAAGATAAATCATCATAATTTATATTTTGGAACTGTGCTCTAATAATTTGAGCATGCAATCTTGCAAAAACCAAACTGCAAGTTGATAACAAATGCACATGTGACCATAGAATAGATGCACCTATTAAAATTATATATTAGTAAACGCTCCACATGGCAGGTGACTAGGTCTATATATTTATCACCTTTTATTCGTTCCAGAAATCAAGGGATTCAATCCCAACCTTAACTGGTATATCATGAGAATAAACAGCATAAGAGAATTTTTGAAGAATATTTTATTCTTCAATATATGCCAATGTAATTCTCAATTAATTTTTCGCATCATAATTGAACCGAGATGGCCAATCGGTGATGCCAACTAATATTTATTTCACTAAGCATCTAGCTTACTTGTGGCTTGTGATTCTATCACCATGCTTATACTTGTGTAGTACAAATAGAAGATAAATCAGGTAACCTTTCATATATACCGGTATGATTATAGTAATATAAAGGATATTCAATCTTCATTTCATTTATAGTCTCAATATGCCAACCATTTTAGTTAATATATTTGAAACTCAAAGTTTCTTTTGAGACTTACGACAATATAAATATCATGAACAATTTCATCCAAGTAGTAACAAATTAGCTCTTCTGAAGCTCTTAATTAATTTTGTACTACAAGATCTTTTATTACACCATCCATATGGTGAATGTCTTCTTTATGGAGAAAATAATATCATAATTATCATGGTTAAACTCATCATAAGCAAAATCAGTTCTTGCTTTAATTTTTGCCTTTAATAACTTTTATAAGGCATGACAATTTTTTTTTTGTTGGCATATCACATGTAAGCGACGAATGACATATTCACGTAACCACATAATAATATTTATTATCTTTATTTCACTCAAACCTCCCTTAGAAGTGAGTTGTTTGGTATTCATCCAATCATGCCTTGCATGTCTTTATTCAGTACTTTTATCACATATTACCACATTCACCTTTAGGAATGGGTCTGCATTCTCAATGCTTATCACAAGTCACATTCTCTTCAAGAAATGAATCATAATCAGAAGCGTGCTTTATTATTTTTCATACCAATTTGATGATAAACATTGCCTTCACATTTTGAAGGACTATTTTGATAACCCTTATTGTTCTCTTTTTATAATCACTGTAATTTTTTTTTTTAATCTTTGGAATGCTCACGTTCATTGTTCAACTACTTGTCTTCATTTAGACTTATTATGCGTCGCTACCACATTCGCTTCAAGAATGAAGCAAATCAAGTGGGACAATATTCATGACTTTTCATGAAAAATATATTATTTTTCTTTAGTCATCATTATATCATCAATATGGTGCAGTGTGACTCAAATGCAATGGCTTACCAATATAAAGGCATGTTAGGCCATAATTAATTGGGACTTAAACCGAACTCTTATCATCATGGAGCATCGAGACTTGATCCCGATGTCTTACCCTCATGGTTCATTGCGACTTGAACGCATTGTAGTTGATATAATTAATATCAAAGGACAAAAATAATTTCAAATACGAAGGAAATGCTTACCTCTTGAGTTAAACTCTTCATAATATCATTTGGATATAATTCTCAACAATAGATTTTTGTTTACTCAAATCAGCTGAGTAATTAGTGTCAAACAAATATATGAAAATATAAAATAATATTGAAAATTCGCATGTGATCCTTGCTGCAATAAGCCTACTTCAAGATGAAAGTGATATGACGAGAACATTCAGGAAAAATAATGTATCAAATAGAATAATAGTACTACTAGTTACTATATACTTTTGTGAAGTTAAGTATTATGCTCCTGTGACGACCCAAAGGGTCATCACCGGATTTTTCCCTTATTCCGCTCTTCCGAGGCCTTTAAAACCTCACTTATAGTTATCTCGATTTGCGTGCTCAGTTCGGGCGCGTAGCCGAAAAGCTTTTATGTTGAAATATGTGAAATCTGTGAAAATTTTGAAGAATTTTGATATTAATATGATTAAAGTTGACTTCGGTCAACATTTTTGGTGAATGGACTCGGACTCGTAATTTGACGGTCCTTGAAGGTCCATAGAAAAATATGGGACACGGACATGTGCCCGGAGTTGAAATCCGAGGTCTAGAACCCGAGTAAAAAAAATTTTCTGTTAAATTGTTTTTCTAAAATTGTTAAGGAAAATGAAAATGAAAATTGATTAAAAGACTATGGTATCGGGCTCGTATTTTGGTTCCGACGCCTGGTACAAGTCTTATATATTGTTTAAGCGCTTTCTGTGAAGTTTGGTCGAAATCGGACGTCGTTTGACGTGTTTCGGACTATAAGTTCCAAGTTTGAAAGTTTATGAAGTTTAGAAGAAAAATCATGAGTTTTGATGCTTGATTCAATGATTTTGATGTTATTTTGGCGGTTTGATCGCTCGAGTAAGTTCATAGGGTGTTATTAAGTTAGTGTGTGTGTTTGGTTAGGAGCCTCGAGGGCTCGGGAGTGAATTGGAGGTGGTTCGGGGTGTTTTTACACTTAGGAAAGTTGGCAGATTTTCTGCAATTTTTGCACAGCAAACTTCTCCTTCGCGTTTGCGCCCAGGCCACGCATTCACATAGCTTTAGTTGCCTTCCTTTTTCGCGTTCGCAAACATGTCCACGTGTTCGCGATGCCCAGGCTTCCCCTTCAACGCGTTCGCGAGTCCTCTCTCGCGTTCGCATACAAGCCAGTCCCAGCCCCCAGCCCCTTCTTCTACGCGTTCGTGATTAGCACCACGCGAACGTGATGCCTTGATTTGTCCCCCCTTCGCAAACGCGACACTGTGTCACGAACGCATAGAGCAAAGTGCTCCAGTGATTTTTTTTAAAAACAGAACATTTCATCTTCACTTCTTCTCACGAGCTCCCTTCTCCATCAACCCTTAGGACTCCATTGAAGCTCTCTTCTTTCAAGATCTCTTGGGTAAGTAATTCCCCACCTAATTATTTCACTTTCCTTCATTAATTGGTGAATTCCTAAGCTTAAAATCATGAAATTAAAGTAGAAATTAGGGCTTTTGGTAGAGTTAGGTTTTTGGGAACTTTGGGCGATTCAACCTCAATTTGGGGTCGAATCTTAAAACAAATTATATATTTGAACTCGTGGAGTTATGGGTGACTAGGTTTTGGTTCGAGCCTCGTGTTTGGACCATGTGGTCCCGGTGTCGAATTTTGGTATTTTTGAAAGAATGCTAGAAAACTCATTTCTAGGCTATGGGATTATGTTATTGAGCCTTTATTGATGCTATTGAATTAATTATGTCTAGATATCATTGTTTCGGAGTCGGATTGTAGAGGAAAGGCGGTAACTGAGAATTGATTGCTATTCTTTGGACCGAGGTAAGTGTTTGATATAACTTTGGCTTGAGGGAATAGGATTAGAGTATTATTTATTGTTATTATTTATTGTTAATTGCTAGATGATCGAGTACGGTGTATAGGCATGGTGACGAGTATCTATACATCGATGTCTAGTATGACCGTGGGTCTTTGTTGGTACTTGTTTTGGTATACTTTGGGACTCTTCCAAGCTAATTAATGATTTTCTACATAATGTGAAAAGTTTGAGGATTAATTATGAATTGTGAATTCTTTGGAGCGTTGGCTCAAACGATAAAATACTATCGAGTAAGAAATGAATGAATTGGAAAGAGATGTGATTATCTCCCTTGCCGGGATGTGTAAGTTATTGTTATTGCTCCCTTGCCGGGATTTGGGTGTTTAATTGTGTTCTTCTCTTGCCGGGACATTTTTTGTTATTATTTATTTATTTCCCTCGCCCATTTGGTTGTGATTATTTTTTGGGTGAGGAAGAGTGATTATGCACGAAGGGTCATTCCATGCCATAGTTTGATTATATTCGCACGAAGGGACATTCCGTGCTATTGTTGATTATATTATGCACGAAGGGTCATTCCATGTCATTGTTGATTATATTATGCACGAAGGGTCATTCCGTGCCATTGTTTGATTATATTCGTACGAAGGGACATTCCATGCTATTGTTGATTATATTATGCACGAAGGGTCATTCCGTGCCATTGTTGATTATATTTGCACGAAGGCTCATTTCGTGCCATGAAATGAGAGTTATGTGAGGAAAGCACGAAGGGTGATGCGGTGCATGTTTATTTGATTGCTTTAGGTGAGGATGAGAGTAAAAGCACGATGGTTGATGCCTTATAACTGTGGGATTTCTTGTTTCTGTTAATTATTGTTGTGCCCTGTTTCTTATTTAAGTTGATGACTTTTATATTCGGATTGTACTCCCCTATAGCATGCTCCCCTCCCTTTTAACTGTTTAGTTTTGGTATTCTTTCCTTTTATTGCACATATATATATAGAACTGTACAGGTTGATTTGGTAGTCCTGTCTAGCCTCGTCACTACTTCGCCGGGGTTAGGCCAGGCACTTACCAGCACATGGGGTCGGTTGTGCTGATGCTACACTTCTGTGCTTTTTGCACAGATCACGGTACCGAAGCAAATTTTGGACCACAGCAGTAGCACGTTGAGTGGGAGCTGACTTCAGTCGAGGGACTACGAGGTAGCCTAGCTGGCGTTCGCAGGCCGGAGTCCTTTTCCATATTTTCTGTTTGTTTTTACTTTACCGAGACAGACACGATGTATTTTTCTATTCAAACTTGTTTGTAGCATTCATTAGTAGTCCGTGAGATAGAGACTCCAGTTTTTGGGTAGTGAAGTGTTTAACTTCCGCATTGTTGGTTTCCAGTTAACTTATGTTTTAAAAGACTTCTGCATTTAATTAAAACTTGTTATTTCATTATTGTTGTGTTGTTATCCGAAGATGTTTAAATGCTTGGATTGCCTAGCTCCGACAGTAGGCTCCATCACGACTCCCGATGGTGGAAAATCTGGGTCATGACAAGTTGGTATTGTCACACCTCCTTTTTACAGGTTACATCCGACGAATAGGTATAATAAGGAGTTTTTCCAATTTAAGGACAGTCGGAACGGGATTAGTTATTTAAGTTTTTCAGAGTCACCACTTGAGAATATAATGGTGTCTCAAGTCACCGTTTTAATCCCGAACCGAGGAAAGTTTGACTCTGTTACAGTCTGCGAACTAGAAATCCGGATAAGGAATTCTGTTAACTCGGGAGAAGGTGTTAGGCACTCCCGAATCCGTGGTTCTAGCACGGTCGCTCAACTGTTGTATTTGTTTTTATCTGATTTATATATTCTAATTATGTGCATTAGCATTCCTGCTTATTTAATTTTAAGGAATTACAACGTCGTAAAAATGTATTTTTTAACCACACCGTACCAGTACGCCTGTGGCTTTAACTACATTTCGACTTCGTCGAGAGTAAGATTTGGGTCACATAAATGTGCACCCGTACTTGAGAATGTATATTAAAATTGTGCCTAAGATATTTACGTCTTGTTACTTTGGGAAAGACCGTGAATTTAGCTAAACGGTCCTTCCGAATCTACAGATTTTATAAAAATGAATTGAGGGCCCCGTGCATTTTATTCTTAATCGAGGCTCATTTCATTTATTTTTTAAAGGTCTAGCCTATGGTGTACTACAATTTCTACTATTGTTTTTGTCTTACCAAAGTAACAAATAATGCTGCCTATATGGTCTGTAATTTTATTTCATGTACGTCCAGGTCTTCATGTGTTTTGGGCCTTGAAATCAGGCCCGCAAAGAACAGAGCACAGCTGTGCTCAGGGCTTATTCGAGCCCAGTTCATATATTTTGATTTGTTCAAATAAGCGCAAAAGGTTATTGCTACTGGATCTGGGCCTTTTTTGCCTGATCAGGCCCATGTTACACAATGTGAGTCCAAAAAACAAGCAAAAATATTATCACTGAACTAATAATGGATTTATATTGTTATTTTAACTACTCAACATCAGAAATTTAAACAATGGCGATAACACCGATTTCTTGTTTGAACGTTACTGTTTTGACTATATTCAGATTAACTATCATTATCAACAGATTTTACTATTATTTATCGATTGAAATGTTACATGTTTAGATGCAGAATAGAATTACTGCTTATTCAACTGGAAGTATTAAAACTAAACTACAGAGAAACATATTCGAGTTGAAGTGCCAATTTCATTCATATTTAAACAGTTATTTCATACTCGTTATTGAAGACCTATTATAATTTTTTATATATATAACATGAATTAATCTGAAACGTATTGTATTAACTAATCAAAATGTGAATATAACGAACTCATACTTTTTATATTTAACTGACTAACACAAGCTAAAGATAACCAAATGAATTTTTAAAATTTCATTTTATTTTCTGATTCATCACAAATGAAGATCTAAAGGCTCAATCAAAAACGGCCTTTTAACCATTATTGTTTTCAATTTTTAAATCTCTATTTTAATGTAATTGTTTTTCTGTTATTCTACTTCACATACAATTTCATATGTGATAATTAAACTAAACTACTAAAAGTTCCAGTAATACGAGTCCACAGTCCAATGGTTCACAGTCCAATATGATCCTCCTAACAAATACACATGAATCTAACTAATCCTATATCTATAAAATAACAGAATCAAAGCTCGTAAAAATCAGTCAAAAGCATTTCCATATCTTCAAATTGTGACTACATCTTCGAATTTCAGAAGTGTACCTGGAAAGGTGAAATGAATTTGATAAGTCTAAGGCAAATAAGAGGAGAATGATCAGCAATAACAGGACTCCAGCAACAATAAACTAGCAGATTCACAGCAATTGCGCAGTAACCAGATTTGATATCAAAACCTCAAAATTACCAAACAGCTTCTCAGGGAATAACCACAACAATACACAGCTTCAGCAACCCAATGCAGATCAAATAACCACAGAGCAACAGACGAATACCAAAACTCAGGAAAATTTTCAAATTAAGCTCGAACCAGAATCCATGGACAGTAGTATTAGAGAATTTCCTAAGGAATGAAACTAGGAGATTTGAATTTCTCAGAAATTAGAAGGATTTTCAGAATATTCTCTCTTCCAAACTTTTCGAACCATAACCCCTTTCAAAGTGGCCTAATGAAACCTATTTATAGAACAAAAATGGGAGGAAACTTTGAAATTAATATTCTAAATTTCCACCCCTCATCTTACGATTTATTTTCAGAGAACTACATCAATTTCAATTGAAAATGCACTAGAACCCCTGCTAGAAGGTTCTAGTGGTATCTATATTATTCTAATACCCTTAATTGTCTAAGTTACCCTCACTTGCTTTCAATTTTCACTCAATTACC
>MU717121.1:0-35007 GCA_026770625.1 Nicotiana glauca | reverse complement strand
GCCTAAAATCTTCATAAGTCCAAAAATTCCCCGTTTAGCTACCCGAAATCATCCCGAGACCCCCGGGACCTCAACCAAAAGCACCAATACCACCTAATACCTTATTCGAACTTGTACCAATCCTTAAATCACCCAAAACAACGCCGGAAACACGAATTAATCAAAGATTCAAGCCTATGAACTTCAAATTCTAACCAAACACATTTTCGATCAAAAACCTATCCGAACCTTGTCCGAATGATCTGAAATTTTGCACACACCTCCAAAATGACATGACGGAGCTACATAAACTTCCGAAATTCAAATCCGACCCTCGGATCAAAAATTCACTATCGGACCGGAAACTTCAAAAGTTCAAACTTCGGCATTTCAAGCCTAAAAGAGATACGGACCTCCAAATAACATTTCGAACACACTCCCAACCCTGAAATCACCTAACGGAGCTAACGGAACCATCGGATTTCCATTCTGAGGTCGTCTTTGCACTATTCTGAATACGGAGCATTTTTCAACTCTTAAGCTCTCATTTAGGGACTAAGTGTCTCAAAATACTCCGAATCCTAGAATCGAACGTCCCGGCAAATCAAAATAGTAGAAATGAACTTAGGAAAAGTAGTTAATGGGGGTTCGGGGCGTAAATTCCAAAAATGACCGGCCGGGTCGTTACAATTGGACTTCCAAAGGGGTACTGCTTGTAACCGATTGCATTGACTTGTTCATCATTTTGATTGATTGCTTGGCATTCATGATTCAGATGGTTTTCTCTACACATATCACAAGCCTCAGACTGGCTTGATTGTTTTGTATTCACCTAAAAAGATTTAAATTTTTATGCCAAAGAAATAATTTGTTGTATTAGTGTGTTTAAAGCATCGACTTGGTTTACCGTAGCGGCTTTTTTTGGTGATTACACGCTCAGATGGCCACTGAATAGCATTTTTAGAAATTTTATTCAATAACTGCAATGCTTCTTCTGTTGTTTTTCCCATCACAGAACCTCCTGCAGCTGCATCAATCACATTTCTAGAAGAGGGTTTTAACCCATGATAAAAAATATACAATTGCATGTGTTCAGGAATATCATGGTGCGGGCATTTTCTTAACATTGCTTTTAATCTTTCCCAAGCTTCATAAACTGACTCAGTATCAGTCTGTAATAAATTAAATATTTCTTGCCTTAACTTTGTTGTTTTAGCAGGAGAAAAATATTTATTCAAAAACTTCTGAGTTATCTGGTCCCACGTGGTAATTGACCCTTGAGGTAAACTTCACAACCACGTCTTGGCATCTCCTTTTAAAGAAAAAGGAAACAGCCTTAACTTGATTGCTTCAGGAGGACTCCATTATACTTAGCAGTTTCAACAAGTTCCAGAAAATCAATTAAATGACTGTGTGGATCTTCACTTGAATCTCCTGTAAAGATACAAGATTGTTGAATTGTTTGAATTAGGCCGGTCCTAATTTCAAAATTGTTGGCCGCTACTGGGGGCTTTCTGACACTAGATTCACAATTGAAGCGGTCAGACCTAGCATAATCCCTTAGGATTCTGTTTGCTGATCTTGGCGCCACTTCATCAAATTGATCTTCTAAATGGACTGGTGGTGGCACTTTGGGTGGATTGATATTTTCTACTCCCTGGTTTTCTATTCCTTCACAAGCTACACTCTGAGAAGATGATGTTTGTTCTTTCTTGCGTAATCGAATAGATCTTTCAATTTCAGAATTGTAATGTGTCACCTCTTTTGTAGAAGAGTGGGTCATAAACTAAGTGATTTTTTTTTTTGAAGTAAAGAAAATTAAAGTTTTTTTTAAAGACAATTAAACTTAATTCCTACTATAACAGTATCACTAAAAGAAAAGTAGTAGTAGTGAATAGTACACTTAGTGATAATAATTATCAATATTAAAGGAAAAGATAGTTAGTACAAATAGTATATTATGATGAAAGTACTATGACGTGAAGTTGCTGACAATATTATAAGAGTTATAGATATACACATTAATTATATCTACACATGTTAATAATAAAAACAGTAGGTAATAGTTACAACAATGAGAAAGAAAGAAAAAAAACTTTTATATTACTACGGAAAAAAAATGTTAGAATGAATATAGTAGTAATAGTTATAGAAATATTTAGTAGGTGATGATAATACTAATAAAAATAAGGATACCAATACATATAATAATAAATTCTCAAATTAGTAATAAAATATTTAATTTGAAGTAGACTTATGCCAATTCCCGGCAACGGGGCCAAAATTTGACGAGGCCAATGTGTATAGGATTTTTCTGCTCGTGCTTAGTCAAATTCTAATATAGATTAAGATATCGTCTCACAGAGATTGAAAAATCTATGCTACAAACTTGTAATATTTTAGCTACTATTTGAGAGAACCAAATTGATGAAAAGAGTAGATTTTTGAATTTGTAAATTACTTAAACAAAAACAACTTGTGGAAAAGTTATGTTTAAAAAGTGTTGGGAATCATTGAATTCACTTGATGATATTTTTATAATGAAATCTCAATTTCTACATATATTTCACTAATGAACAATTGCTTATTGCTAATACAATTATGTTTTGCTCACTAGAAAGTAAACAATTAATAATACTTCTTGAGGTTATATTATTAACTGACTTACGACTAGTGACTATAAGACCGAAATATGTGTCTTTCCTGAATTGTGCTAAGAGGTAGTAAAAACTTTGTGAGAATATTTTTACTACGAAATCAATGATGTTGCTTATAACAATTCCTCCGTGAGAACTAAAATTGAAGTAAGCAAAAATAAAGATTTGGAATGCTAGATTGCTGAAAATTACCCTCTATCTATTGATTCACACTAGTCAGTATGTATCGATTTTGCTTCGTGAGAATTACAAAATGAATACAAGTAACTTGAGAGATAAATAGATAGATGTGGCTAATTAAAATATAACACCCCAGCACAATATAAAAGTGGAGCTAGAGAATCTCAGGCCAAGTATGTAATAAAATTGAGAAAACTATTATAAAATTATATATCAAGCTTCATCAACTATCCTAACAAAAAGACACTGCTTCATTATCGAGTATTTGAAAAAGAAAGAACTTCTATAATATGGTCTATATTACCAACACTACTAGGAAATCTGAAAATTACAAGAAGTAATGAAAGAAGAACAAGAAAGATTAAGAGACCAAAGCTTTAGAAAATAAAGTGGCTCTTTTGTTCCTTTTTCCTTGATGCTTCATGCACAGAGAGTTGCCTTCTATTTATAGAAGTGCATTTCTTCTTGAAGTGTTATTATCTCAAGTAAGGAAGATGCATCTTGAGGAAGATGCATTTTGAGGAAGATGTATCTCGATCTTCTTGCATTGTGGAGTGAATATGTTACGACCTTCTTGTTTCTTTCATTTTCTTGCTTAATTAATAGCATTCTTATCTCTGGCAAAACATTGTTAGAAAATATAGAAAATTGAAATATTATATAAATAGTATAGTTTTAAGTATATAATATATAAATATTTTATATTCATCACTCATATATGATGTTCTTCACTCATAATCATTCCATATATATATATATGGGGTCTTCACGTACGATGGCTGTCTGTAAATTGACGAGATTTGCATAATATCTCCTAGGAAGCTATGTTGGCCTTCCGTTACTACGCATTGGACAGCTTCTGCATGAGGTATTAAGTTACCTTCTAATTTAAAACTATTAATCGTGATAACCTTTGAAAAATTATTTACGTAAAGAGTACGAACAGTCGCGCAAACTTTGAGGTTTAATTAATCATATGGAAATATCTACGATAAGTATGACTTAATAATGCAGATAGTGTTAAGAATTCAAGCTAAAAGGTAACAGCATAAAAGATAAAATAAGAATAGAGTTGAGATTTCTTCCAAGTGTATATAATATGATATCCAAATTCTCTATTTATAGGATTGCATTGAAATAATACAAAGGATGCTATGAATATTGTATTAAACATTTGGATTATAGATAAATAATGAGAATTACAAACATAGTAGAAGTAATAAAAGTTACGGCTAATAGGGGAAGTTGTATTTCTAGATTAGTGGATACAAATGAGCATCCACACTATTATTTATAGCAGAAATGATGATATATAATTTGTCTGAATCAATTAAATTACACAGAGTATACGAACAAAAATCTCTATCTTTTCAATAAAAAAAACGATATATAATAAATACTCCCTATGTCCTAATTTGACAGACTTTAGCTTTCGAGAAAAAAACCACCACCGAGGTGATAGATACCTCAACAGGCAACAATACCTTAACTATCGTCACACTAGGAGCTCAATCACACTGCAAAACGCCCCAGAAAAACATGCCAAAGAACAGAATATAGTCATATGCTACTGTTCATCCCATGAAGTAATTTATTTTTGCAACATAACGCAAGGTTCACTTTCACCTTGAGAATGCGATCACAAAAATTCTACTATTGCCTAAATCATAATGAGGTTGGTCTCACCCCTCTACTAGGAGAACAAAAAAATTCAGAAGTAAAGCAGTTTACATCAACTTTTTAGTTATACAGCATACAAGGGAGAGTATAGGAGGCTGACAAAGAAAATTTTCATTTCGACAACAGAATGGGATCTAAACCAACTCCAACGTGCCATCTTTCAATGTTCCCTAAGATAATCTACTTCTTTACTTCCTCATACTCGGCCTCGGCGGCTCCCCCTTGAGAACCTCCTTCAGAGCCACCTCCAGAGGCACCTCCGGCACCACCGGCCATATGCTGTCCAATCTTAGAAACAGCCTTGTTTGCTACATCAAGTTTTGATTTGATTTCATCAATGTTATCGCCTCCCATTGCTGTTCTCAAGTCGGAAACAGCTGTTTCAATTTCTGTGGCAACCTCCTTGGGGACCTTGTCCCTGTATTCATTCAAGCTCTTCTCAATACTGTATATGGTAGTGTCTGCACTGTTCCTGATATCAATCAGTGCCTTCCGCTCCTGATCCCTCTGGGCATGCATCTCAGCTTCCTTGACCATCTTGTCTATCTCATCTTCTGAGAGTCCCCCAGATGACCGGATAGTAATCTGCTGCTCTTTGCCAGTGGCCTTGTCCTTTGCAGAGACCGTGACAAGTCCATTTGCATCTATGTCAAATGTGACTTCTATCTGAGGCATACCCCTTGGTGCAGGGGGAATACCAACAAGTTCAAATTCTCCCAGCATCTTATTATCAGATGCCATCTCTCGCTCCCCTTGCAAGACCTTAATGCCAACCTGGGTTTGGTTATCCGCAGCAGTAGAGAACACCTGGAATAACAAGAGGAGGCAGCAAAATGTTAGAAGCCATGACCAAAGACGAACAAATCCTGCTCATATAACATTGAGAATCTAGGCAGTTAGCCAGTTATAAAGATTAGAATGAACATGTCTGAACCTAACAACTTACCTGGCTTTTCTTTGTAGGTATGGTGGTATTCCTGTTGATCAGCCTGGTAAAGATACCTCCCAAAGTCTCAATACCTAGAGACAATGGAGTGACATCCAGAAGCAGCAACTCTTTCACATCACCACGGAGAATACCACCTTGAATTGCAGCTCCCATGGCAACTGCTTCGTCTGGATTTACACCTTTGCATGGGCTCTTGCCGAAGATCTCAGAGACAACATCCTGCACCTTAGGGACACGAGTCATACCACCAACAAGGAGGACCTCATCCACCTCTTTTGTCGATATTCCAGCATCCTTCAAACAGTTCTTGCAAGGATCCCTTGTCCTCTCAATTAAGTTGGACACCAACGACTCAAATTTGGATCTAGTTAAAGTTATATTAAGATGTTTAGCTCCTGATGCATCAGCTGTGATGAAAGGTAAATTAATTTCAGTCTGTGTGGTTGATGATAGCTCTATCTTAGCTTTCTCAGCTGCCTCTCGGAGTCTTTGCAGGGCAAGCCTGTCTTTTGACAGGTCAATTCCATCTGTCCTTCTATACTCATTCACCAAAAATTCCAACAACGCGTTGTCAAAATCCTCTCCTCCCAAAAAAGTGTCCCCATTTGTTGCTTTGACCTGAGTGGTAGATAGTTAGAGGATGGTCAGAATAAAAAACAACAAGATGAACAACATCAGATATCACAAAAAACTTCAATTACCTCAAAAACGCCATTTGATATTTCCAATATAGAAACATCAAAGGTACCACCGCCAAGATCAAAGACTGCAACAAGACCTTCTTTGTTGTTCATACCATACGAAAGTGCCGCAGCAGTAGGCTCATTAATAATCCTTTGCACATCAAGGCCTGCAATTCGCCCCGCATCCTTGGTTGCCTGCCTCTGAGCATCATTAAAATAAGCTGGAACAGTGATCACAGCTTTATTTATAGACTTCCCTAGATAGGCCTCTGCAGTTTCCTTCATCTTTGTTAAAATAAATGCTCCAATCTGACTTGCGGAATACTGCTGTCCATTGGCTTCAACCCAAGCATCTCCATTGGGAGCCCTCACTATTTTGTAAGGAACCATCTTCATTTCCTTCTGTGTCTGGGGATCATCAAACCGCCTACCAATTAGACGCTTGGTCCCAAATACGGTATTTGTAGGATTGGTGACTGCCTGACGTTTGGCTGGAGTACCAACAAGCAATTCCCCCTTTTGGTTAAAGGCAACTACTGACGGAGTGGTCCTAGATCCTTCAGCATTCTCAATCACTTTAGGGTTCTGCATGAATAAAAACATCAAACCGTGTCTTAAATTCACCAAAACCAACTCAGTCTAAGGAGCACTTAAAACAGTGAGACCACAAAAGAACAAGTTTAACCCATTCCTAATGAACCAGACTCTTACCTTGCCCTCCATCACTGCAACACAGGAGTTTGTTGTACCCAAGTCAATCCCAATAATCTCATTTCCAGCAGGTCTAGAACTGCACCATATGAAAGATGAGTTCCAATAGGCAAGTACATATCCTAATCATACAGAAAGGTAAAAGAGATGAGACATAAGGCAGTTACCAAAACGGTCTGGCTAGACCAGCACATTTAGCACCACCAAGTGTTGGACACCATGACGGCTTAGTGTTTGAAGCAAGCTGCAGAAGCCATACGTAGCACCCACATAAGCAAAAAGTTTAGTTTACAACAAAAAAAATCTCATCTTGATCTTTAATTTTAATTAAAAAAACACACAGCAAAGTTCGCATATGACAATCCAATAATTGCGAACAAAGAATACCTATGAATGTCAACCAGGCATAGACAGCATCCACAAAGTCATTCTTGCGACAGATGGATGCATATCACCAGATGAACTAAAGAGCATATCACTCCGCATTTATCTTAACAAACAAAACGATAAACTTCTCCCCACTTTAAGAAAATGCATTAGGAGTTACAAACACATCTTCCTGCCTTGATAGAAATCTGCCTAGCAAGCCTGCAAATTTCACCATGCTACTCAGAGTGGGTAGTCTCCAAACATGGCACACGATACCCATCACAAAGGCAGGCTCCCTCTCCCCCCTCCCTCTCAGGAACATATTCCACTATCTATCCCTCAATCCCAAACTAGTTAATATCAACTATTTGAATAAAGCAATAAGGGCCATTGCATCCCATTGTTATATCATTTTTCTTCTAAGGTGAATTATAAGTTCTCTAAAAACTATTTGGTCCAGCAATCAGGGCCATTTCATCCCAAGGATATATCATTTTCTTGTACAGTAAATATGATCTCTCTTTGTGTTTGCTACAAGGGCATAGGACTTTCAGGAAAATATTTTCCATGACAAAGTCATTTTCTGGTGTCTGGTACGACACATGTCATTTTCGCACAGGAAAAGATTTTCCATCAAAAGGAGGAAATGAGTTCCATCACTTACGATCAGAAGTCATTTTACTTGCAACTATCTTAACTTTTAGGTTCATATTACTTGTTTCAACTAATACTTACACATCATTATCAAACTCTAGTACTCAAAAGTTTCATCAAAACACTCTCCAATTTGTTTTTTATGTAAACAATATTTTCACTCACCAACCAAAGACCAAAAAATTATTTTCTAGGAAAATATTTTTTGGTACCAAACACACCATAAAACTAGATGTTTTCTAGACCTAACACTTATCCTTATACAAACTTACAATTACTGAACCAGAAAAGCAATGACCAAAAACAGATAGTATTATACAAAACACACACTTCTGGTTGATCAGAATACGTTTGGTGAAAATCCCCACGAAAATACGAAAGCCAAAAGACGACCAGCACCTTAGTGATAATTTCAGAACATAACATTAGATTCAGCAGTCAGCACACCTATTTTTTTGGGCATAATACAAAATTAGCCGATCAACCGAAACTAATTGCATTTGTAGCCAAAAAGTATATTAAAAATGCATATAATACACATATATACAAAAATATATACATTTCGTGGGCTATTATTTTTTGCAGCAGCTAAAAATATACATTTCTCTATTCTTTTAACTACTAGGGGAAAGTATATAACGGAATATTTCACTAACAACACAATCTGATCTAAAAATCACAAAATACTGAGAAGATTAAAGATTAAACAGACAACAATTGTGAAAATAATTGAAGGATAAGATTGAGGGAGACTTCGCATACAGCTTTATAAGCAGAAAGAGAAGAAGTAGCAATATCACGGCGACGAAGAGATCTGAGCAATACGGCGGCCGCCATCGGAGAAAACAGTAAGGAACGACGAGCTTGCAGCTTCTGTTAATGGAGACTAGGGTTTAGGGTTTTAGAGATTATTCCAGCACTGGCTTCGGGAAAGGGAAAATATAGGTGGCGTGGCGGTGTACAATTAAACTACGACTGAGTGAGAAAGTTCTAGATATGTGATGTCGCCTTCTACACTTTTCTTTTCTCTCTCTTTTTTCTCTTTTCATTTTTCCTATTTTTTCCTCCTTAGTTTTTTATAAGATAAATAATTTTCCTCCGTAATTATTGTCAAGTCAATTAATTTTGTGACTCATAACTATATTTTTATTCTGGTAATAAAGTTTTCAGGAGGTCTTTATTATTACATATCAAAATTTTGACAATAAAACATAGAAATTTTTACAATATCACTTTCTTAATTTCTTTTATTCCATAATAAAAGGCAAAATACTTCGATATACACTCGAACTTGGCAGCAACTACTTGTAGGGACGGCTCAAATTTGAGAGCCTTAAATTTTATTTTATTTTTAACAAAACATCATATATATTTTTATTTGAAACATATTTCAAACTTTTTATGATACAAAATTATTAATATTTTTTCAATAGTTGATTTCTTCTAGTAACTTTTTAATTAATAAAATTTATAGCCTATTCGTTTAATTTCTCTTGGTTATTGACCTTGGGTAAGATTTATTAATTTTAAATTTGAAAAATGTCTTTTCGCATATGCAATTGGTGTAAAGATGAATGCGTAAGTGGAGTGATCTAGTTGATAACTAGCCCGAATCCGGAGTTCATTTTCTTCCTGTTATTTATAACTAGTAGTTGTACTCGCGGGATGCGCGGTCAATATTAATAAAATATTAATTAATTTAAATTATGATCAGGCTTGTTTGATCTTATTAGATCGTATTCCTTTAATAAAATTCAATTGTCATCTTATTTGTCAATACGATATACCCAATAATGAAATCTCTATTCAATCAAAGATAGTTATATAATCAGCGAATAACTTTTTTGTTCTATTTTTCTTTATTATATTAAATAATATTTACTATTCGCTTTCTTTTTGTAATATATGAGAAGATATATAATTCATTATTATTGAAATATTTTTTATTTTAAATTTTATTTTGTTGTTCTTAATAATATTGTCTACATTTTAGTGAATAAAATCGATATTAAACTAACGGGACTTATACATGTAGCGCATTGAATAACATTTTTGTTATGTATTTTTCTTTATTATATCTTTCAATATTTTATACTATTACATTGTTAATAGAAATTTTCATTAGCATATTACGTTATTTAATATTTTTCTCTTGAAGTTTTTTTTTTTCGTTTTTTATTTTCAAATAATATTAAAACTCTAACTTAAAACTACTCCCCAATTTGAATTGGTAATTTATTAATTTTTTAATTTTATTTTTTATATTTAAATTATTTAAAACTCCAACTTGAAACTACTCCCCGATTTGAATGGGTAATTTTTCTTCTCTTTTTTCGTTTTTTATAGCTTTTTGTTTGAAAATAATTTAAAAACTCCAACTCGAAACTACTCCCACCCAATTTGAACAGGTAGTTGTTTTTTTATATATTTTTATTTTTATTTTTTTTATTATAGTGAATTATAAGATATCTAATTTTATTTTAAAACTCTAACTTGAAACTTCTCCTCGATTTGAATGGGTAGTTTTTCTTCTCTTTTTTTCGTTTTTTATAGATTTTTTTTTTTTTTGCTTTTTTATTTTAAAATAATTTAAAAACTTCAACTTGAAACTACACTCACTTAATTTGAAATGGGTAGTTATTTTTTTATATATAGATATTTTTATTTTTTATATAGTTAATTATAAGATATCTATATTTATTAATTCAATAAAGTAACCAATTAATATATATATATATATATATATATATATATATATATGGTAGTTTGTATTTTTTTATTATTTTTGTTTTTTATATATATTTAAATTCAAAAAAATAACAAATAATTAATTATTAACTAAATAAGTAATTTAGTAACTAATTATGTCATGTGGCTTTTTTTTAGGCTGTCACTTGGCTTAACGAAATAATTTTTTCCTCTCCTTTTAGTAATATATAGTTTCTATTGTTCTTAATAATATTATCTAAATTTTAGTGAATAAAATCTTTGTTAAACTAACGGGACTTATACAGGCAGCGCATCGAATAACTTTTTTGTTATGTATTTTTCTTTATTATATTTTCCAATATTTAATACTACTACATTGTTAATAGAAAGTTTCATTAGCGTGTCACGTTATTTAATATTTTTCTCTGAAGTTTGTTTTATTTCTTTTTTTTTATTTTTTTATTTTTAAATAATTTTAAAACTCCAACTTAAAACTACTCCCCAATTTGAATTAATTTATTATTTTTTTAATTTCGCTTTTTTATTTTAAACTCATATTTGAAACTACTCCCAATTTAAATGGGTAGTTTTTCTTCTCTTTTTTTTTTTGTTTTTTATAGATTTTTTTTTTTATTTTTAAAAAAAAAAATTTAAAACTCCAACTTGAAAATACTCCCACCCAATTTGAATGGGTAGTTATTTATTTTTATATATATATATATATATATATATGGTAGTTTTGTATTTTTTTTATTTTTATATTTTATATATATTTAAATTCAAAAATAATAACCAATAACTAATTATTAATTAAAAAGAATTACCAATTTGAATAGGTACTTATTTTCTTATATATTTATATTTTTATTTTTTTAATTATAGTTAATTATAAGATAACTATTTTTATTTTAAAATTATTTTAAAACTCCAACTTGAAACTACTCCCCGATTTGAATGGATTGTTTTCTTCTCTTTTTTTATCGCTTTTTTTTATTTTTTATTTTAAAATAATTTAAAAACTCCAACTTGAAACTACTCCCACCCAATTTGAATGGGTAGTTATTTTTTAAATATTTATATTTTTATTTTTTTATTATAGTTAATTATAATATATCTATATTTATTAATTCAATTAAAGTAGCAAATTAATATATATATATATATATATACATACACACACACACACACACACTCATATATATGGTAGTTTTTTTATTTTTTATTCTAAATTTATTAATTAAAATAAAGTAACATATATATATGGTAGTTTTGTATTTTTTTTATTTTTGTTTTTTATATATATTTAAATTAAAAAATAATAATCAATAACTAATTATTAATTAAAAATAACTACCAATTTGAATGGATACTTATTTTCTTATATATTTATATTTTCGTTTTTTTTTTTATAGTTAATTATAAGATATCTATTTTTATTTTAAAACTCCAACTTGAAACTACTCCCCGATTTGAATGGGTAGTTTTTCTTCTCTTTTTTTCGTTTTTTATAGCTTTTTTTTTGATTTTTTATTTTAAAATAATTTAAAAACTCCAACTTGAAACTACTCCTACCCAGTTTGAATGTGTAGTTATTTTTTTATATATTTATATTTTTATTTTTTTTTATAGTTAATTATAAGAAATCTATATTTATTAATTCAATTAAAGTAACCAATTAATATATTTATATATATATATATATAAAAATTCATATATATGCTAGTTTTTTTAATTATTTTCGTTTTAGATATATATAACTAATTATTAACTAAATAACTAATTATGCCATGTGGCTTTTTTTTTTAAAGCTGCCACTCAGCTTAAGGAGAGGGCTTTTTCCTCTTCTTTTAATAATATATAGATAAAGTAACAAATTAATATATATATATATATATATATATATATATATATATATATATATATATATATATATATAAATTCATATATATGGTAGTTTTTTAAAATTATTTTTGGTTTTAGATATATATAACTAATTATTAACTAAATAACTAATTTAATAGCTAATTATGCCATGTGTCTTTTTTTAAGCTGCCACTTGGCTTAAGGAGAGGGCTTTTTACCTCTCTTTTTAATAATATATAGATAACTAATTATTAACTAAATAACTAATTTAATAGCTAATTATGCCATGTGGCTTTTTTTTAAGCTGCCACTTAGCTTAAGAAAAGGGCTTTTTACTCTCCTTTTAATAATATATAGATAATATTGACATTTGTTTTAGGAGTATTAGAGTGTTTTATTTTATATTTGTTTCAAATTGCACACTGCATTTTCATTAACTGCGCACGGTTTTAGGGAGAAAATCAGTACTTGTTCAATCACCGCTTAACATTTTTTGTCCGTTCGACATATATTCCCAACTTTAGCTTGCCTTAGATTGCAAAGTTAGTATAGAAAATAGTTTTAAACAGAAACTACTTGAGTTCGAAATGGATTGAACTGTTTTCGAATTTACAACAACAAATCCAGTGTTGTTCCACAAGTGGAATCTGGGGAGGGTAGAATGTACGCAGACCTTACGCATTTAAAAAGGCAAAAGGCGACAAGGGTCTGGTCTTAATTGCTGTCGCACTAGCAGCTCAACCACATTGAAGATCAGCCCAGAAAGACAAAGCCAAAGGAAAGAAACTTAAAAGACAAGGGGAACAATATATCTCCAATTAAGCAATTTATTTAGCAATAGCCGGCGTGGTTCATTTTCACCTGTGAATGCGTTCACAAAAACTCTACTATTGGCTAATCATGGTAAAGGTTGGTCTCATCTCTCTACCTGGAGAACAAAAAAATCAGAAGCATAAGCAGTTCAAATCAACTTTCTAGTTACAGAATGCTAGGGGAGAAAATAGGACGTTGACAGAGAAAATTTCATTTTCAACAAAAGAATTGAGGATAAAAACAACTCCAATATGCCATCCTCAGTGTTCACCACGAAATTCTACTTCTTCACTTCCTCATACTCGGCCTCTGGGTCTCCCCCTTGAGAACCTCCTTCAGAGCCGCCTCCAGAGGCACCTCCGGCCATATGCTGTCCAATCTTAGAAACAGCCTTGTTTGCTACATCAAGCTTCGATTTGATGTCATCAACGTTATCGCCTCCCATTGCCGTTCTCAAGTCGGAAACGGCTGTTTCAATTTCTGTTGCCACCTCCTTGGGGACTTTGTCCCTGTACTCGTTCAAGCTCTTTTCGATGCTGTATATGGTTGTGTCTGCACTGTTCCTGATATCAATCAGTGCCTTCCGCTCCTGATCCCTCTGGGCATGCAACTCAGCTTCCTTGACCATCTTGTCTATCTCATCTTCTGAGAGTCCACCAGATGATCGAATAGTGATCTGCTGTTCTTTGCCAGTAGCCTTGTCCTTGGCAGAGACCGTCACAAGTCCATTTGCATCTATGTCAAATGTGACTTCTATCTGAGGCAGACCCCTTGGTGCAGGAGGAATACCAACAAGTTCAAATTCTCCCAGCATCTTATTATCAGATGCCATCTCTCGCTCACCTTGCAAGACCTTAATGCCAACCTGGGTTTGGTTATCAGCAGCTGTAGAGAACACCTGGAATAAAAAGAGGAGGCAGCAAAATGTTAGAAGCCATGACCAAAGACTAACAAATCCTGTCCATATAACATTGAGAATATAGGCAGTTAGCCAGTTATAAAGATAAAAATGACATGTCCGAACCTAACAACTTGCCTGGCTTTTCTTTGTAGGTATGGTGGTATTCCTGTTGATCAGCCTGGTAAAGATACCTCCTAAAGTCTCAATACCTAGAGACAATGGAGTGACATCCAGAAGCAGCAACTCTTTCACATCGCCACGGAGAATACCACCTTGAATTGCAGCTCCCATGGCAACTGCTTCGTCTGGATTTACACCTTTGCACGGGCTCTTGCCAAAAATCTCAGAAACAATGTCTTGCACTTTAGGGACACGAGTCATACCACCAACAAGGAGGACCTCATCCACATCTTTTGTAGATATTCCAGCATCCTTAAGACAATTCTTGCAAGGATCCCTTGTCCTCTCAATTAAACTGTTCACCAAATTCTCAAATTTGGATCTAGTTAGAGTTATATTAAGATGTTTAGCTCCTGATGCATCAGCTGTGATAAAAGGTAAATTAATTTCAGTCTGTGAGGTCGATGATAGCTCTATCTTAGCTTTCTCAGCTGCCTCTCGAAGTCTTTGCAGGGCAAGCCTGTCTTTTGACAGGTCAATTCCGTCTGTCCTTTTATACTCATTCACCAAAAATTCCAACAACGTATTATCAAAGTCCTCTCCTCCCAAAAAGGTGTCCCCATTTGTTGCTTTGACCTGAGCAGTATATAGTTAGAGGGGTCCTAAAAAACAACAAGATGAACAACATAAGAGAACACAGAACTGCTTCATTTACCTCGAAAACGCCATTTGATATTTCCAAAATAGAAACATCAAAGGTACCCCCACCAAGATCAAAGACTGCAACAAGACCTTCTTTGTTGTTCATACCATAAGAAAGTGCTGCTGCAGTAGGCTCATTAATAATCCTTTGCACATCAAGGCCTGCAATTCGCCCCGCATCCTTGGTTGCCTGCCTTTGAGCATCATTGAAATAAGCTGGAACAGTGATCACAGCTTTATTTATAGACTTCCCTAGATAGGCTTCTGCAGTTTCCTTCATCTTTGTTAAAACAAATGCTCCAACCTGACTTGGGGAATACTGCTGTCCATTGGATTCAACCCAAGCATCTCCATTGGAAGCCCTCACTATTTTGTAAGGAACCATCTTCATTTCCTTCTGTGTCTGGGGATCATCAAACCGCCTACCAATTAGACGCTTGGTCCCAAATACGGTATTTGTAGGATTGGTTACTGCCTGACGTTTGGCCGGAGTACCAACAAGCAATTCCGCCTTTTGGTTAAATGCAACCACTGACGGAGTGGTCCTAGATCCTTCGGCATTTTCTATAACTTTTGGGTTCTGCATGAATAAAAGCATCAAAAGATGTTCCAAATCCACCATACTATCTCAGCCTCAGGAGGAGTTAAAAGAACAATTTTACCCTAGGCCAACGAACAAAACTCTTACCTTGCCCTCCATCACTGCAACACAGGAGTTTGTGGTACCCAAGTCAATCCCAATAATCTCATTTCCAGCAGGTCTAGAGCTGCACCATATGAAAGATGAGTTCCAGAAAAGTAAATATCATTCATCTTAAAATAAAGCTGAAAGATATGAGAATTAAGGCAGTTACCAAAACGGTCTGGCTAGACCAGCCAATTTAGCACCACCAAGTGTTGGACACCATGACGGCTTAATGTTTGAAGCAAGCTGCACAATCCATACATAGCACCCACATAAGCAAAAGTTATTTTTTCAACAAAAATGTTCTCATCTCGATTTTAGGACAGGGACAAAAAATCAGCAAAGTTCTCACACGAGAAAACCGCTAACTGCCAAAAATATATATTTCTGAATGTCAACCAGTGACCGAAGCCGGCATAGCAGAACTCCACATAAGCACGTACCAGATTAACTAAAACGAACTTCACTTCATATCTATCTTAGCAAACAAAATGATAGACTTCCACCCACTTAAGGAAAATGCATTAGGATTTACAAACATCTTCCTCCCCTGATAGCAACATGTCCTAAATTTCACAATCCCACTCAGAGTGGGTAATGTCCTAACACAACACACAATACCCATCACAAAAGTAAAGGTTCTCTCTTTCCCTCAGAAGTATCTTCAATTAACTATCCCTCAATTCTAAAATAGTTGATAACAATTATATAAATCCAGCAATCAGTGGCCATTTCATTTTGCAAGTCATATCATTTTTCTTTTACAGTAGATTATGATTTCTCTAAAACTATATTTTTTTAAGCCCAACGCTTATCCTTATACAAACATACGATCACTGTCAAACAACAAAAGAAATGACCAAAAACAAATATAAACAACAAACACTTGAGGCCCATCTGCGCATACTATTTCAGTATTTGCAAATATTGAAGTCCTAAGTTGGTCAGCATTTCAAATGTAATACTAAACTAGGTTTCCACTGACAAATTAGCACCTTGGTGAAGTTCAATTTCAGAATTTAACATCATAATCCAGTTTTTTTTTTACTAACAACACAATCTGACGTCAAATCGCAAAATATTGAGAAGAGTAAAGATTTAAGAGATAACAGTTGTCAAAATAATTGACGGATAAGAAAGAGGGAGACTTTACAGTTTTATAAGCAGAACGAGAAGAGGTAGCAATTTCACGGCGACGAAGAGATCTGAGCAATACGGCGGTCGCCATAGGAAAATACAGTAAGGAGACGAATTGAGCTAGCTTGATTGCAGCTTCTCTAAATGGAGGCTGTTTATTGCTAGGGTTTAGGGTTTTAGAGAAAGAAAAACGGATTATTCTATTCTACTAGTAGTGGCTTGGAGAAGGGGAAATGTAAGGTGACGTGGCGGTGTACCATTAAATTAAACTACTGGGTCAGAAAGTTCTAGACGTATGTGATCTCGCCTCCTTTCCTTTTCTTTTTCCTTTTTTTGATGCATTGCTCTGTCACTTAAATATGATCATTTAGTGTATCGTTTTACTTCAATTTAACAGTTAATTATAATTAGATTAATGTGATTTAATGAAAATACGGGGTGTTTGACTCAAAAGTTGCTACATACTTTTTAAGCAAATCAATCAAATGAGATGAATGAGTAAATCGTAATCGAAAATAATAAACCATAGGATGATCTTGGTAACCGATTTTGCAATAAGAGTATAAGTGAGAGAGAGAGAAGAGAATGTCAGAGAGAGAAGGGAGAAAATTTGTATATTCATAAAGATCTGCCCCTTACAAAGCTTGGATCCCCCTTTATAAACTAGGAGATCCCCTTTTTATCTTAAAAGGCGAAACCTAAAAAATACATGCTAGAAAGGGGTCCATGGGGTTATGAAGTCGTTTCACCTATTGTACCCAAGTCCCCCCTCTGTCGAGGCTCGCATATGTTCAACGGTCGGTCGTGCTGCTTTAATGGACGTAGTCGATCAAATTCGACTCCATACAGTTAGTCCCTCCGCTCGTCGGGGTTGTAGCGAGATGCGTCCTCGGCGGGCGGAATTGATGCCTCCGTTCAGGGAGAGTTTGACTTGCCAAAGGGTTGTGACGTGATCGGTGGGGGACAGTAATCATGACTGTCAAAGTGTCAAAATGAAGCGCCTTTCTTTGTATGATGTCAGCGTTCGCATGCATCATCATCGTGCGTATTCTCGAGGCAGGGGAATAGATGCTTCGGTGCTTGGTTTCTCGCGCTGATTTGAAGTCTGCCTCCTCGATTCTAGCGCTACCCACCCCTATAAATAGGGGAAGGGTTTAAATTGATTCGAACTTTTTGGTCATTTGCAAGAGTGTTCTAACCCTTCAGTTTCTATCTTCACATTTCGGGTACTTTTTCCTTTGATCGAAAATTCCCTTCTTCTCCGTTGTGCTGTGTGCAACTCTTTCCCAACCAAAATCATGTCTGAACCTCACCGAGACGATGAGAGGATTCCGACGGCCGCTCCATTGAATGTGCCACCGCCTTTCGATGGCGGAGAGATGGAGGGAGAAGAGGACATCAGTCCTCTTATGATGGAGGCGTTGTTACCAAAACGTCCTTTATCTCAAAGCGATTTCAATGAGGACTCTCCCGCTCGGGCTCCGGTGCTTTCCCAGTCGCGGCAGAAGCACTTAGATGATATCCGTATTAAGTACGACATACCCGCCCATGTAGAGATGATTCCAGCAGAGAAAGATTACGTAGACGTTCACAGGCCAGGGTATTGTGCCTTTTACAAATACCCCTTTTTGATTGGCTACGACCTTCCTATTTTTCCGTTGGCGGAGAAGCTTTGTCGGTTCTATAATGTATGCCCGGCTCAACTCACGCCATATACCCTAAAGGTGCTCCTTCTACTGACCAAATATGCGGAGTTGGTCGGATGTGAGGTCTCGGTTCATCACCTCTTACATTTGTTTAGTGCCGGCTATCTGAGAGGGACTATGGTGCATTTGAGAAGCCGTGGTATGAAAGGATTGGTGACTGGAACTGACGACCGAGCGAGTCGCGGGTTCTGGCACAAGTATTTTTTCATTAAGACTGAGCACGTGCTCTCTAATCGTGCCGGTTCCGAGAGAGGTGGAATTCGACACGTAAGTATTGCAACTTGTTAAGTTCCTTATTGCTTACCACTGTTGCAATTCTGACTCTTGTATTGCAGTCATGGCTCGTCCGCCCCAACTCGTCGCTGGTCTCAGGAGGTGGGTTGTCGGCTTTCTACCCCACACGGAAGAGACCCGCACGTGGCATGTCTTCATGTAGCGCTATGGCCCCAAAGTTGCTTCAGGTATACTTCAAATTTTTGTCTTGTAAATTTTGCAAACCTACTCACTTGTTTATCTTTACGACAATAGGTCGAGGGGCTTCCAGGAAGAGGGCGCCAGTCCCTATTTCCACGCAATCCGGCGTTGCCTCGGACGCTCATGATATATTATGCGAGTCTATCCGAGGGGGTATCCCTCTAGTTCCTTTCTAGGGGGCCACGTCCACGACTGCGGTTATGGAGGAGTCAGCATCATTACCACCGGCCCCGCAACTCGTGGACGAGTCTTCCAATGGTGAGGAGTCGTTGGAGAGAAAAAGGAGAAGGTTGGAGATGGGTAATGGGGTGGCCACCGAGGTTGACAGGAGTGGGGTACCTCGAATGACGCCCAGACCTGTATTCATGGCCGACGTCATTCTGTCTGGGAGGTCGGCTCAACAGAGGAGTGCCACTCCTAATACTAGTTCAGTACGTGCCGTAGAGGGGGGGTCATCGACTAACATCGGAGGACCTGACAAGGGAGCTGAGGAATCAGACTCTAAGTCGCCCAGGAAGATGTAAACGAGTTTGTGGGTGGTCACACCCACATGGAGATGACGACGGATGGGTCCGATGGTCGCATTGTAATTCCGGGGGCTTACAACTTGCTGCTAAACAGTGAGCAGGCTGCATCGTCCCTTACCCTGCTATGTGCCGCCCCTGAGAGCGAGACGCTCAGCACCGTAAACGATGCGGAACTATCACGAAGGGTTGCTGGCATGGCCTTACAGGTACTCTTTATTCTCTCTTTTACATATTATAGGACTAACCTACCGCGTGCTTATTTCTACTTTTCTTTTCAGACCCTCATTTTGGAAGTGGAGAGGCGACGTCGTGAGCAGAAAAAGACGGATCTCTATAAAATGATGTTGAAGAAGTATCAAAAATACCGCTCTAAGCATCGAGCGGTGGTCGACCTCTACCAGCAGGACCACGAGTTTCAGGTGTTCCGCGAGGGGCTTGAGTAGAGGCAGGCCCAGTTAGAGTGTAGTGGGGCTGAGCTGGAAGAGACGAACAGTGAGCCGATGAAAGCCGTGGCCCATAACAGCGAGTTGGAGGCGCTCCTCAAGGCGAAATATGATGAGCTTGAACTAAGTCGAGGGGTGGCGGCGGAGAATGTCGACCTTCATCGGAGGGTAGCGGATCTGATCGCCGAGCTTGACGCCAGGATGGCGGAAATTAGTGGACTTAGGGGGGAGCTAAGTGCTAATGTTGGTAAAGAGACGGAATTACAAAGACGGGCTGCTCTCCCACGGTCAGAGGAAGTGGGTTACCTTTCTCAGCCCTCCTCGTCTCGTCCTTCGTTTAGTCAGAGTACGCGTCGCAGTGCGTATGAGATGTGGGTCTTTGTAGAGGCCTGACTCGATGTGTATAGGGAACTTCGTGCTGAGGGCCGGGCGACGGAGGAGGAGGTTCGAGCAAGACGAAGCGAGGCTCGCACTGCTCGTGAAGCATGTGGGTACTACCTCGATTTTCCTGATGGGGAGGGTTCAACTTTTGAGGATGTCGATCGCCTTGACTCAGATTCTTGGTATAATGATGTTTATCGCCCAGGGAGCGACGAGTAGCCACAAACTTGTATACTTGTATATGTATTTTTTGGTTTTGTGGAATGTACTGGGGACCATCCGCGGGGGCGACTGTAAATATTTCGTGTTATAATATAAACTTTGTTTTTATTGCTTCGTCTGTTTGTTGCCTTTCCCTCCTAGGGTTTTCTTTTTATAATGCTTAGCCTCCGTATAAGTTGATTTTATTATTCGTTAAAAAGGTCATCGTGGTTTGAGCGAGGTAGAACCGATGTCGAGGGCCTTAGCCACTAGGATGTTGCTTCGAATGTCGTCGAAGTAATCTATCTTGGTTTGAATGAGGTCAAATCCGATGTCGATAGCCTTAGACATTAGGACATTGCTTCGACTGTCGTCGAAGTAGTAGGCATCGTGGGTCGAATGAGGTCGAACCCGATGTCGATGGGCTTAGCCATTAGGACGTTGCTTCGACTGTCGTCGAAGTAATCTGTCGTAGTTCGAGTGAGGTCGAATACGATGTCGATGGCCTTAGCCATTAGGACATTGCTTCGACTGTCATCGAAGTGGTATGCATCGTGGGTCGAATGAGGTCGAACTCGATATCGATGGCCTTAGACATTAGGGCGTTGCTTCGACTGTCGTCGAAGTAATCTGTCATGGTTTGAACGAGGTCGAATACGAAGTCGATGGCCTTAGCCATTAGGGCGTTGCTTCGACTGTCGTCGAAGTAATCTGTCGTGGGTCGAATGAGGTTGAACCCGATGTTGATGGCCTTAGCCATTAGGACGTTGCTTCGACCGTCGTCGAAGTAATTTGTCGTAGTTCGAGCGAGGTCGAATACGAAGTTGATGGCCTTAGCCATTAGGACGTTGCTTCGACTTTTGTCGAAGTAGTATGCGTTGTGGGTCGAATGAGGTCGAACCCGTTGTCGATGGCCTTAGACATTAGGGCATTGCTTCGACTGTCGTGGTTCGAACGAGGTCGAATACGAAGTCGATGGCCTTAGCCATTAGGGTGTTGCTTTAACTGTCGTCAAAGTAATCTGTCGTGGTTCGAACGAGGTCGCATACGAAGTCGATGGCCTTAGCCATTAGGACGTTGCTT
This sequence comes from Nicotiana glauca, assembly GCA_026770625.1. Classification (NCBI taxonomy): domain Eukaryota; kingdom Viridiplantae; phylum Streptophyta; class Magnoliopsida; order Solanales; family Solanaceae; genus Nicotiana; species Nicotiana glauca. Next base: position 13,400 of record MU717121.1, on the reverse strand, counting down.
CGACTATCATCGAAGTAGTATGCGTCGTGGGTCGAATGAGGTCGAACCCGATGTCGATGGCCTTAGCCATTAGGGCGTTGCTTCGACTATCGTCGAAGTAATCTGTCGTGGGTCGAATGAGGTCGAACCCGATGTCGATGGCCTTATCCATTAAGGCGTTGCTTCGACTATCGTCGAAGTAATCTGTCGTGGGTCGAATAAGGTCAAACCCGATGTCGATAGCCTTAGCCATTAGGCCGTTGCTTCGACTGTCATCGAAGTAATCTGCCGTGGTTCGAACGAGGTCAAATACGAAGTCGATGGCCTTGTCCATTAGGGCGTTGCTTTGGCTATCGTCGAAGTACTCTGCGTCGTGGGTCGAATGAGGTCGAACCCGATGTCGATGGCCTTAGACATTAGGACGTTGCTTCGGCTGTCGTCGAAGTAATATGCGTTATGGGTTGAATGAGGTTGAACCCTATGTCGATGGCCTTAGCCATTAGGACGTTCGTCCATTGGAGACTCCAGCTCGTAGAATGGAGATCAACTTTTGTTCGTGTAATGGAGATTTTTGTTCATTCGAATGGAGAATTCTACTCATACAATGGAGATTTCTGTTCATTCAATGGAGAATTTTGTTCATACAATGGAGAATTATGTTCATACAATGGAGAATAACTAGTGTAGTCCCTTCATTATATTGGCCTAGAGACCGTGTCGACTGGCCGATGTGATGAATCTGGGCCCTGATATCACCGGGTATCCCCTTCGCCGCCTCGTTAAAAACCTCCCCGATAAAAACCAATTGGGACAAAACTCAAGTCAGGGAAAAAGAGTACGACTTGGGAGATGCCTCTCAGAAGTGGAAATATTTGAGGTGGGCGACGTTCCAATTGTTTTGGAGAGGTTTTCCCTCCATTGTTTCTAGTTGGAACGCTCCTCAGCTCGCGGTTGCTATGATTTTGTATGGTCCGTCCAAGTTAGTCCCCAACTTTCCTTCACTCGGGTCTTTCGATGCTAATATTTTGGCTTTGAGGACGTAGTTTCCGACTTTGAGTGATCTCACTTTGGCTTTCTTGTTGTACTATCTTTCTGCCTGCTATTTTTGGGTTGTTATTCTTATATGGGCCATGTCTCTTCGTTCTTCAGATTTATCTAGATCTTGCAACCTACTTTCGTCGTTGTCCGTCCCATTGGTACGTGAGTATCTCAGGCTTGGTTCCCCGACCTCGACGGGTATGACTGCATCGGTCCCGTAGACCAGTGAGTATGGCATTTCTCCCGTACTGGACTTGGGTGTAGTCCAGTATGCCCATAATACTTCAATTAGTAATTTGGGCCATAGTCCTTTAGCTTCCTCGGGTTTCTTTTTCAATATGTTCAATATTGTTTTGTTGGAGGACTCGGCTTGGCCGTTGGCGGCGGAATGATACGGGGTGGAGAGTATCTGCTTGATGTGCCATTTTTCGAAGAACTCGGTTGTTTTCCTACCGATGAACTGAGGCCCGTTGTCACAGCTAATTTCTTTGGGGATGCCGAAACATCATATGATATTTTTCCATATAAAGGCGATGACCTCTTGTTCGCGTATTTGTGCGTACGCACCTGCTTCTACCCATTTAGAAAAATAGTTAGTTAAAACTAAAAGAAAGTGTTTCTTTCCTCGTACTGATGGCAGAAGGCCGATTATATCCATCCCCCACTTTATGAAGGGCCATGGCGAGGTGACTGAATGAAGGAGCTCTCCCGCCTGGTGTACCATGGGGGCGTACTTTTTTCATTGCTCGCATCTCCGGACATAGTCCGCTGCTTCTTTTTTCATGGTGGGCCAGTAGTAACCGGCGCGGATGAGGCATCGGACGAGGTCGCGGTTTCCTGTATGGGCACCGCAATGTCCTTCGTGCACCTCTTCTAATACTTATCTTGTTTGCTACAGTCTGAGGCACTTAGCAAGGGTACCGCCAAACGTTCGCTTGTAGAGGTCTTGATTTATTAGGCTGTATCGGGCAGCCTGCACCCGGAGTTTCTTGGCCTCTTTTTTGTTGTGTGGGAGTGTTCCATACTGCAGATAAAATAAAAGGCGGTTGCGCCAGTCCTAAGTTAAGCTTAAAGAGAATACCTCGACGTGGTCGACGGCCGAATGGAGGAGGGTAACAACGTTTTCTTTGTTGATGTTCTTGGTGGCCGCGGCTAGCTTGGCTAGGCCATCTGCTTCGACATTTTGTGCCATGGGGATTTGCTCAAAGCGACATTCGTCGAACTCCGACATCAGCTTATAGATTTTTGATTGGTATTTCTGTAGTCTTTGTTCTTTGATTTGGTAAGTCCCGGTGACTTGATTTACAACGAATTGAGACTCGCAGTGGAGGATGAGTCGACGTGCTTCGTATTTGAGTGCTAATTTCATACCTGCAATCACAGCCTCATACTCGTCCTCGTTCTTAGTCATCTCGGAGTATCGTATGGACTGGCGAATTACTTCATCCATAGGGACTTTGAGGACGAGTCCCAGTCCCGATCCCGAGGCATTCGAGGCGCCATCGGTATAGAGGGTCCAGAGATCAATATGGGTGGAGGTACGAATGGCCTCTTGTTCCATCTCTAGCAATATCTTCGTACTGAAGTCGACGACAAAGTCGGCAAGCACCTGCGACTTGATGGCGATTCTAGGATGATATGTTATGTCATGCTTGCTGAGCTCAATGGCCCATTTGGCGAGCCTACCCGAGAGTTCGGGCTTATGTAGGATGCCCCTTAGGGGGAAGGTTGTTATTACTTTTATGGGATGACGTTGAAAATAGGGTCTAAGCTTTCGCGAAGCTACGACCAGCGCCAGAGCTAGTTTTTCGAGGTGTGGGTACCTCGTCTCGGCATCTATTAAAGTTTTGCTGATATAATAAATAGGGGATTGAGTACCTTTGTTTTTGTGGACCAAGACAACGCTGACAACGACTTCAGATACTGCAAGGTACACTAGTAGACACTCGCCTGCGTCTGCTTTGATGAGTAGTGGCGGCGAAGATAGGTATGCTTTTAGTTTCCTCAGGGTGTCGATGCACTCCTCGTTCCATTGTATCCCATGGTCCTTTATCAGTACACTGAAGAACTTGTGGCACTTGTCCGAAGATCGTGAGATGAACCTTGATAGGGCGGCTATTCGCCCCGTCAGTTTTTGTACTTTCTTTTTGCTATTCAGAACCTTAGGTATTGTGTCTATGGCCTTTATCTGATCCGGGTTGACTTCGATACCTCGTTGTGACACGAGAAAGCCTAGAAATTTTCTCGACGCCACGCCGAAGGCACATTTTTTTGGGTTCAATTTCATCCCGTACTGCCTCAGTATCTCGAAGGCTTCTTTCAAATGATCGATATGGTCTTCCTTTTTTGCTGATTTTACTAGCATGTCATTGATATACACCTCCATTGTCTTGCCGAGCTGTTCCTTGAACATTTTGGAAACCAACCTTTGGTATGTGGCTCCTGCGTTTTTAAGTCCGAAGGGCATCACTTTATAGTAGTACGTCTCTTGATGTGTGATGAAAGTTGTCTTTTCTTGATCCTCTTCAGCCATTAGGATTTGGTTGTAGCCGGAGTAGGCATCCAAGAAACTTAGCAGTTCGTGCCCTGCTGTTGCGTCGATCAGCTGGTCGATATATGGCAATAGGAAGGAATCTTTCGGGCATGCCTTGTTCAAATCGGTGAAGTCTACGCACATTCTCCATTTTCGTTTTTCTTTTTAACCATGACCACATTGGCGACCCACTGGGGATAGTTCGATTCTCTGATGGAACTGTTGGCTAGCAGCTTGTCTATTTCTTCACTGACTGCTTCGTTAATTGCGGCGTTGAATTTCCTCCTCATCTGCCGTACGAGCGGTTAAAGTGGATCGACGTTCAGCTTATAAATGGCGATGTCTCTCGGGATCCCCAGCATATCTGAGTGAGTGAATGCAAATAGGTCTGCATGGTTAGTTAAAAAGTCGTGGTACTTACCTGGGTCGGAAAGGTTATGTCCGATATAGGCTTTCTTTATGTTGTCGGTATCATCCAGCTGGACCGAGTCGAGGTTCTCGACTGTTGCTTTTCAAGCTTCTACAACATCTAGGTCTCTAATGACCTCTGCTGGTGGGTTGATTTTAGTTTCTGACATGGCTGATTGCTATGCTTCCGCGCTTGCTCCCTTCAATTGATTGGTATGCGTACAGTCTTGGGCGATCTGCTAGCATTACTGGGCGGTACATGGCTCGCTTCGAATGCTGAATATCCCCCATGGGGTGGGAAATTTGATTACTTGATAGAAGCTCGAGGGAACGACTTGCATGGCGTGTATCCATGGACGTCCTATGATGGCGTTGTAAGTCGTGTCCTGATTCATGACGTGGAATGTGGTTTCCAGCGTGACCCCCCTGCTAAGACTGGCAGTGATATTTCTCAGGAGGTTCGCTCCACTGCATTTTTAAAACCCGTTAGTGTTATGAAACATGGTACTATCTTATCTGCGAGCCTCATTTGCATGAGGACTCTTGGGTGGATAATACACGCGCCACTTCCATCGTTTATCATGATTCTTTTCACATCAGTGTCAGCAATGTGTAAAGTTATAACTAAAGCATCGTAATGAGGGAAAGACAAATCGTCTGTATCAGACTTATTGAAGGTTATACTGTCTTCGAAGTCGTTATACCGTTCGTGAACAATTGTGCGCTTTAGCTTGTGTGTGGTGGTGAACTTCACATGATTGATTGCCGAGTCGCCGCCGCCACCGATGATCATCTGTATGGTGCGTGCCAGAGAAGGTGGTTTTGGCGGTCCTTGGGATTGATCGCGCCCTCTGGCGAAATTAGCCCTTCCTTTATCGCCGAGCAGTTCTTTCAGGTATCCCTGGTTCAGCATTCTGACCACCTCCTATCGTAAACCTATGCAATCTTCGGTCTTGTGTCCTCTTTCCTGATGGAATTCGCATAGGACGTTCAACCTCCTTGCACTAGGGTATGATTTCTTTTTTTTGGTCACTGCACCTTCGTGCCCAACTTCTCTAGCGCGTATACTATTTCTGAAGGGGAGACACAAAAGTTATGAGCAGATAATAATGGGGGCATACCTCTTTCGTTTCGGAGTGGGGCGACATGTCGTGATACGACATCTGGATGCCTCGGAGGGGGTGGATTGGGTGTTCTAATGTAGGGTTGATGTATTTCTCTATTGAAGTGTGGGGGTGGTTCCCTTCGCCCTTCGTTGCAGCGATCCTTCTTACCTCGGATCATACTGATGTTAGTCGTTGGATTGGACCATTAAGATCGTCTTCATACCCTCTTACTTCGGCGCAGTAGGCATTATGAATCTCTTCCCATGTGGTGGGGGGATACTTCATGAGTCTGATGAGCAACTTCTTGGTTGCTTTTGATTCGTTTCTGTTCAACCCGTTTTGGAAAGTTGCAACCGCCATTCCCTCTGATACGCTTGGCAGTCCCATTCTTACCTTGTTAAATCAGGCCAGGAAGTCCCGGAGTCCTTCACCTGTCATTTGTCTGATGGCGAAGATATCATTGACCCTAGCTTCGGCCTTCTTTGATCCTGCATGAGCGGTGGCGAATTTGTACGCCATCTCCTCGAACATTGATATCGATCGATCGGGTAGTTGAGAGTACCATGTTAATGCCCCTCCTGTCAAAGTTTCACCAAACTTTTTCAACAGCGCGGATGACACTTGTTCTTTCGATAAGTCGTTGCCTTTTACATCGGTTACATAATGGATCAGATGGTCTTCCGGATCTGTGGTCCCGTCATATATTTTCAAGTACGGTGGCATTTTGAAGGTTTTTGGGATTGGGTGAGGAGTGAATTCCTCACTGTATGGTTGCTCGACAAATCTTCCCACGTCGGGTTTTGGCAATAACTTAGGGGCGCCAGGTATCTTGTCAACCCTTTCCTGGTGCTCCTTCATTTGATCACGAAGCACCTTATTCTCGTTCTCCATTTCTTCCATTTTCTTGAGGATGGTAGCAAGCGCACCATCGCTTGTGTTGATAGCGGTGTGGGTGTTGCTCGTTCGTACAACGCTTGGCTCACCGGCGGCATCAGTGATTTCTGCCGTTGGCGAATCTTCGGCATTTCCCTGAGGGGGTTTCTCGATCATGTTGCTTAGAGTGCTCGTCAACCATTCCTCTAGCAGCCTTTTGACTACTGGGGGTGTTTCCTTTGCCGCAGACGTTGAAGCCCCTCTTTCACGCAAGATCGTTAGATCTTCGAGTGAAGAGGGTGATATCTCCCCCTCCGGTACATTACCTGGTGTTACATTCGCGGTATTTTCCCTACCGCCTTCGTTGAGGGAGTCTATGAGATTATTTGAGACGCCTGCTATCATCTTCAACCTTGCTTCTTTTGCTGCCATTATTGGCTTCTATGGGGTATGAAGGACAATGATTGTTGTTTTCAATATCCTAGGTGTGAACTATGATTTCGACTACCGAAATCCCCATAGACGGTGCCAAATTGTTTGACTCAAAAGTTGCTACATACTTTTTAAGCAAATCAATCAAAAGAGATGAATGAGTAAATCGTAATCGAAAATAATAAACCCTAGGATGATCTTGGTAATCGATTTTGCAATAAGAGTATAAGTGAGAGAGAGAGAAGAGAATGTCAGAGAGAGAGAGAAGGGAGAGAATTTGTATATTCATAAAGATCTGCCCCTTACAAAGCTTGGATCCCCCTTTATATACTAGAAGATCCCCCTTTTTATCTTAAAAGGCGAAACCTAAAAAATACATGCTAGAAAAGGGTCCATGGGGTTATGAAGCCGTTTCACCTATTGTACCCAAGTCCCTCCTCTGTCGAGGCTCGCATATGTTCAGCGGTCGGTCGTGCTGCTCTAATTGACGTAGTCGATCAAATTCGACCCCATACACTGGGCGCTTATTAAAAAAAATTAGTTGTGATAGTTGTACTCCAATGTTAATTTATTCTCTCGGTTAAGGAGTACATAAATCTCTAGTACATATTTTATTCAATTATATTTGAACTTATCTTATTCTAATAGGCTTTAAAAAGGTAACCAGAAAAAGGATAAAGAAAGATCAATTAAGTGTAATCAAATGAACGAGTTATTATAATCCTCTAATTATAATGGTCCAGCATCAATCTCTAACTAATTAACTAACTTGATTGGCAGAAACTTTGCTAATAAAGTTATACACTTTCGAAATATACTGAAACAAGCATACTTTTAAGTGTTGTATTGGATCTATTCGTCAATCTAATATCCAAAACTAAATGAAAGAAATTAATAGAACATTGATTTACATTCAACTCACTAATACATTGATCAATACTCTAAGTAACAATTATGTCGGAATCTATACAACAACAACAACCACTGGAATCCCGTAAGTGGGATTTGGTGACGGTAGTGTGTAGGCAGACTTTACCCCTACTCCGAAAGAGTAAAAAGACTGTTTTCGATAAACTCTCGGCTCAAGAAAATGAAAACATATGTCGGAATCTATGTTCACGGTAAAAGACAATTAGCAACCAAATTCTACTTCAAAGTAACTTTTATCCGTTAAGAGACGGCCCCTCCACTCGTGGGAGTACTAAAGCCGACTTTCGTCCTTGCCGATCCTGCTTTTGCACTCGGAGGCCGACTTCCGTCCCACCTGAGGTTACCTTTGCACTTTCGTCCCGCCTGAATAACCTTTGCACGCCTCCACCATTACCTTTTGGAGAAAGCAGCAGGCAGAGTAACTGCTATTTGTTTCCTAACCCTTTTCAATACAACTGCTGGTAACCTCCCTTATCATTTCTTTCCCTACTACTACCTGTATTTTTTCTATGGGAGGATTTGTGGTTGAGAGACCAACTTCTTTTCATGTCTCTTCTTCTCTTCCAAGTCACAAAAGAAGCATAAGAAGTGGGGAAAAGGAAGCACAAGAGGACCAACAGTATTAGAGCCACACAGAGCAACATTACATTGTGGAACCCCTCCTTCAACTCAGGTTCATTTTGGTTTGTCCAAGGAACACCTCCCACATTCATCCCAAACACTGTCATACACCAGATAATGTTAGTGACATCAGATACATGCAAATATAATGATTCAAATGGAAAAAGGCAGCACTGTATACAGGTTCCCGCTATGTGTGGGGTTCGAGAAGACCAGAGTCAGTGACGGAACCAAAAATTTATACAAGGGATTCAAGAAAATTCTAGGATATGTCACAGTTGGAATATGAACTACTATGACCTTAAGCAATTTTGTAACCCCCTTTACTACTATATTTGATTTTTTTTTTCTTCACATCAAGGAGATTCAACAACTCACATATAATAATTTTTTTTTATTCTATTTGCACAATGTAATTTTTTAACGAACGGGGTTGAACCCCCTTACACTATCTAGTTCCACCACTGGCCGGAGTGCGTTGAGTTGCTACTATACGCAGTCTTATCTTGCAATTTTGCAAGAGGCCATTTTCAAATGGAAAAAGGACAGCACGATGCATTAAATTTCCCGGTATGTGCGGGGTTTGGAAAGGATTGGAGCTAATGACAGAATCAAAAATGTATATAAGGGGATTCAAAATAATTTTAGAATGTCACAGTTGGAATTTAAACTATGACTTAAAGCAATAATGAATCCCATTTACTACTATATGTGAATTTTTCTTCTTGTCAAGAGGATTCAATTGCTCACATATGACGAAAAAAGCTCATTTTTATTCTAATGGCACAATGTAATTTTACAACGAAGGCAGTTCAATTCCCTTGACACTACAGTTCCGCCACTGACCAAAGTGCATTGGGTTGCTACTATACACCATCGTATCTCGCAATTTTGCAAGAGACTATTTTCACAACTTGAACTCGTGGTTTGTGGTCTCACAACGACAACTCTTACTGATTGGGCCAAGGCTCCGTTTAAACTGAAATATATATGAAATTAAGGACAAAAGTTACTTAAGAATATTACCTCCAGTTACTACTGACAAAGGGAGAAACATGATGGAGAGGAAAGAAAGGTAGTATAGTTTTCTAGTTATTTGGTCAGCTTGCCAACTTTCAAGACCAGTCTGTATTCCTGTAACTCTATTAGCTATAAACCCAACATTCTCTTTTAAACTTCTCAGTTGACCAATTATCTCCTCAAGGATGTTAATGTCATCACTAGAAAACCAATCTTTCGAAGAACACTTCTCCTTCACTCTTGGAATTACTTGCTCCCCATATGCAATCACCTACAATAACATATGTCTAGAGTAAACACATCCTCTTGGTTTTTATAAACTAAAGTGGTAGTATTGCTTTCATAGTAACAATGTCCTATGTTGCTTGGACTCTCCGATAATGTCGCCGGGTGCATGTCGGATTCTCCAAAACCAGTGTATTTTTGGAGAATCCGACACGGATGAGGCAGTATTTTGGAGAGTCAGGACTACAAAAACTACCTGGAGGAGGCGTTGTGATTCAAGATGCACCTTTGGAAATCTTCTGTCATCCAACATTTGTTGCTTTAAAGCAAAACCACCTGCAACCAAACAAATATTAGGAAGCATGGCAAAATTTTCCTGTCCCCGTATCATATTGAAATTTAGAAACACTAGTCTATTTCTAAAGGGGAGCCTTGGCGTAACTGGTAAAATTATTGTCATGCGACCAAAAGGTCAAAAGTTCGAGCCGTGGAAACAACCTCTTGCAGAAATGTAGGGTAAGGTAGCGTACAATAGACCATTGTGGTCCGGCCCTTTTCCGGACCCCGTGCATAGCGGAAGCTTAATGCACCGGGATAGTCTATTCTGTTACTACAAATAAGAAACTCAGCAATATCAATAGGAACTATAGTCTCTTTTGCTTACTTTAATATCTATATCAAAATGTACCTTTGTCCAATTCCAGTTCAACAGAATCCAACTCAATCTCCAACTTAGTCACAATATCTTGAAGGTGATCCACATGCGTATCTATAATGTGTACGACAAGATTTGATACAGATTTAGGCACTGGATTATCAGCCTCTTCAAAATGATTCATCATCAACAGAAAATCAAGAACATGTTCCTTGATAATAATCCCACCCCTTTCTTTTTCTTCAAGAGGATCATAACTTGGACTGTCGACTATAGGAATCTCTGATAGAAGAGACTCATTTCCAGGGGAGAAACACAATCTTGGAACACGGCCTAACGACACAGTGATGACTAAATTCTCAGTAACTCTTGCAGCGATTCGAAATGTAAAGTTGCTGGATGCAGGGCCAGGTGAATTAACTCGAAAGACAAGAGCACCATTAACATGCGCGCAAAAAGGACCATTGCTAACTAGTGATAGAATGTCTTGAAGATTCAAAGGTGGACAAAGTAAATCTATAAGATACTGTGCAGATTGTGAGAGTTTTTGGTTCCATTTTGGAAGCTCAACATGATACCAGCAAAATTCTTTGCTTCTTCCTTCTGATAAATCCCATTCCTTGTCGAAATAATTCCCTTCTCCATCAAACATATACGCTTTTTGCCTTACACCACCCGAAAAACTTGAGTAACTGTAGGGATTTTCCTGAATATGAGTGTGTCGGGTAGGTTCTCTATCCGTTTCCTCTCCTTCTTCCTCTCCCTCCCCTGTCAATTCTTCGCTAGTAAGCCCCATGCATTAGGGTAGCCAGAAATTCTAACGAGGGGATGCAAATAGAACAACAACAACAACAGACCCAGTATATTACCAACAGGTAGGGTCTAGGGAGAGCAATCTATACACAAATCTTATCCCTACCTAATGAAGGCAGAAATATTGTTTCCAATAGACCCTCGATGCAAATAGAACGCCACGCCTAAAGTTCAAACAGTTGAACCTAAAAGAATTTCTGAGTAACCTTCATATTCAGTTCTTGGAGAGTCAGCACCATCGCTCCTTAGCTAACTCTTATACATACACCGAATACAGCAAATCGTACAACTTAGTCCAATAATTTACATAGTTATTCAATCTTGATATTCCTTTAAACAAAACCAGAAAATATTTCAGGTTCAATACCAGAAAAGGTAGCAATACTTTTCACCAAAAAACAAAGCATGCCAATTATCCCATATTATCCACATAAAGATAAATAATAAGAACTGAACAGAATTATAGAAACTTTTTTATCCATATGATGCATCATCTTCTTCTTGTTCACGTGAGGGCGCCAATTGGATTTGTTAAACTGTTTGTTAAAGCTGGAAAAGTTATTGGCCTCTAATGTAGCGGCCTCACTTCCATTGATATTTCTGTTTGACAATGTTACAAAAATATCGGATGAAGAAATGAAAGGTTCAAATTTATTTGTAAACAATAAATAATGAGTTAAAGTTTTGTACACCACCAAGAATATTGAACAAACAATTGAGTCTTGAGAAAAGCTTTAATCTTACAATAACTGATATTACAATTAATTAATGGTGCAGATGGCATCAAGACAAGTTGATGTTCTAAATGTTGATTCAAAACTAGAAATCACTGTTGGACTTTAAGCCACTGGGATTTAAAGTAGAAGAAGTGTGAATTGGAAATGAAGGGAAAAAATGAAAATTTGAAGAAGTGAACTTTTGTCTTGCACTTTATCCCTCCTTGGTGAGGTACAATCACATTTGTGTGCTTATATATAGAATCACTTCTTAAAGCTCTTAAAAGGAGTTGAAGAGAATGAACCATCGCGCCGTCATCGTCGCTCGGCTCGGCTTCGGCTTCGGATTTGGAAAATGATTGATAAGATTATTTTTGGACAAAATTTATTTAATTATTTAATAATTAATTAAATGCGTCAAATGATCGATCGATAAGATTATTTTTGGACAAAATTTATTTCATTATTTAATAATTAATTAAATGTCAAATCACTGCTGAAAATACGCCAGAACCTTGCTGAAGATTCAGAGGGACTCTCTGGCCGCGGTTCTGCCGTAACCGCTGCAGGCAGAATCAGAGAGCCTCTCTGATCGCGATTCTACCGTAACCGCGGTAGAACCGCGGCAGGCAGCGTATTCTTCTGAAAAGGCACCTTTTCCAGACACCTCTTCTAATAATTCCTTATAAATTCTGAGGCAAGGCTCCATTTTCTACATATGAAAAACACTCCAGAACTTCTTTCCTTTTGAATATACTGCATCCTAATTCGCAGTCTCTCTCTCTCAAATTCGTAAGTGTGTTTTTGCTCCGTTCTTTGAGTTCGTTGGTATCCTGCAGTTTGTATTGCCACTGTTGCAGGAAGGTTTATTCCGTTTTATCCTGGGAGGATTTAATCCATTACCTTGACAACCTGTGAGGGGGTTAAAATTCCTTAAGGACACACAAGAAACTTGTGGACTTGGAATATTTCTGATTCTCTACTATTTTCCAGATTTCTTTAATTCTTCTAATAATTTTTCTGATTTTGTATTTTAACACAGTAATGCTCACAAGCTTAAGGAATCTTATAATAATAACGTTTCTGTGTTGAATTATATACTAAACTGTTTTCTATATTGCAATGGAAACTAAAGTCTTGGTGCTTTCTACTCCAATAATTGTTCTGTCCGGTTTAAAATATATAAAAACTTTGCAGGAATAATAAATGTATGGGTTTGAAGTATATAAAAACTTCACCATTGTTACGTATTGTCTGTTTGGTTTTGTATTCAGTTTGAAAGTATCAAAACTTCACTGATTTAACAAAGTTCTGTTTTGTTTCAACTCTACAGAAACATGACGAATGAAAACCAAACTAATGGAAATATTGCGGGGACGGGTGCTACTGTTACGAGTGTTGCTGCCTCGTTAAGCCGTTCTACTCTTGCTCATGCTATGGCACCAGCAGAAAAAACCCGAAAAATTTTCCGGTATTGACTTCAAACGTTGGCAAATGAAAATGCTCTTCTATCTTACTACGTTGAGTTTGCAACGTTTCATCAAGGAGAACGACACTGATTGTTACGTGTTGTCTGTTTGGTTTTGTATTCAGTTTGAAAGTATCAAAACTTCACTGATTTAACAAAGTTCTGTTTTGTTTCAAATCTACAGAAACATAACGAATGAAAACCAAACTAATGGAAATATTGCGGGGATGGGTGCTACTGTTATGAGTGCTGCTGCCTTGTTAAGCCGTTCTACTCTTGCTCATGCTATGGCACCAGCAGAAAAAACCCGAAAAGTTTTCCGGTATTGACTTCAAACGTTGGCAAGTGAAAATGCTCTTCTATCTTACTACGTTGAGTTTGCAACGTTTCATCAAGGAGGATCCTCCGGTCATGGCTAAAAATACTCCGGATAATGAACGACTTGTTGTAACTGAAGCATGGAAACATTCTGATTTGCTGTGCAAAAATTACATCTTGATTTGTTTGAAAGATGGCTTGTACAATGTCTATAGTGTCATGGAAACTTCAAAAACGTTATGGAATGCGCTTGAGAAGAAGTACA